>JBCJKH010069951.1:0-32877 GCA_039877255.1 Loriculus beryllinus
GGGCTTGGAGCAAGCTGCTCCAGTGGAAGGGGTCCCTGCCTGTGGCAGGGGTTGGAGCTGGAGGAGCTTTAAGGTCCGTTCCAACACAAACCAGGCTGGGATTCTGTGATTCACAGACAGGGCAATAATGATCAATTCACTTTGCACCAAAGCTTTGCCATCATGAATTTGATTTCAGAGGCAAATGCCTTCAGATTTTACAGCAAAGCGCAAAATACGTGTCTGAAGATACTCGGTTTCTCCACGGTACAAGGTGTCATCCAGGATACAAATACCAAGAACACATAACTTTAAAACATAACCTTTTATAAAGACCACTGTTGATGCTACACATCTAACCTCAGACAGCTGGTCCCTCAGCTTAAACCCAGGACAGGCTGTGGCCACCTACACATGGAAACCATATCACATCGTCAGCAAAATGTGTTGGTGTTACAATAGAAGAAGAATACAAATCCCCTACAAGTCTTTTCTTACTAAACTAAGGGATCAATTCCCTAATTCAGCTAGGAATGGTAATCAAAGCAGACTGGAATAGTCACATTCCAGCCAGCAGATAAACAAGACTTTATTGTTTTTCCTAAAACAAACATCATGTAAATGCTCTACTTGGCCAAGAAAATGAAGATAATTAGGAAAGGGAATCATCATCTTTTGTATATTGATCTATTGATTAGCATGTTTTGCCTTAGCATAAAAGCGTGCTAAGAAGTGACAATTACACATGTCTGGGGGCTTTTAAGAGACAATTTTTTCTTCTTTGCCGTTCAAAAGCCACACACAGACCTAAGGGGTTCTACCTAAACTTCAGGGGCTTTTATGTGCTCTATCCATACTTACAGGGATCAGGTGTATTTTAGCCAATGTTTAAATAATATTCCTCAATTGGAGGGAAGGAAGGAGATGGAGAAATCTGAATTTGCCACATATTTAATTTTACCACCAGAGCAAATGTGTTTGCCTGAGCAAGACAGACAAGACAACTGAAGTCACTGCTTCACTGAATGAAGTGCAGGGAAACTGTTACAACTGCTACATCTAGGGCACATTTATTACAAACTTGCTTAAAATAAAACTGATTTGCCTCATTATCTGAGTGCTATAGTAAGTCCAAATCAGGGACACTTGAAAAAAGATGGGTTTTTTTACTGGGGGGATGTTTTGCTGGTTGCTTGTTTTCCCGGTTGTTTGTTTTCCCCTACTCATCAACCTAATCAGATTCTTATACATGCTGAGCTCTACTGTAATACAGCACAAAGAGCAGCTCCAAAATACTGCTAAAATATAGCAGAGACCAATATTTCTGCACTTAGGGAGGCAGGATGTGCTCAAACTGTAATTTAACAGGAATGCCAAGGCATCCTTAAGTCCACGTGAAAAATGAGGCACAGGCTTTAGTTAAGCAGTCAGAACATTGCTTGTGGATGCAGTAACCACAACCTGCTGCTAACCACAACCTGCTGCTGTTACAGTTAAGAAAAGCAAGAAAAGCAATTAGAGGTTTACTTGGGTTATCATGACTAAAAACTTTATGAACAAAGCCTAGAAAAAGCAAAGTAATAATCATATTTATTAGGATATAATAAAGACTTATTTCCCCATGAAAATACCTTACTGCCCATTGGTGTGATGAAAATCCTGCTGTAAACCTGAGCATTAACTGCCTGCTCTTTTTTACTTTGCTGATTGCATTGAAAAGGAAGATGTTTGGAGCAGGAACAGTTTATTTCTTTGTTTTATCACAGCCTTGGATGCTGACAATAATTCAGCAGGTGGGTTACTGCTGTTCTGTATTTTACAGATTTGCTTCTTTTTCTGACAACTTCCATGATTGCATAGCCCACAAATCACCTGTTTCTCCTCCTACTCCTGCTTTTGTCATAATTCTTTGTATGAATCTTACTCTGCCTTTAACTTGGGCACAGTGCAGACGTAGGGGATCCTGAGCTTTGACTGGAATGGGGAGACAGAACTCCTGTAGCCTCCTAAAATGAAGTGTTAGAGGGGAAGGACAGCCTCAAGTGATGATTCCTTTTGAGTGAATCACTGGCAATCATTCCACTGAGTCACCCGAGGCAGGGGGTGGGGGGAAAACTTAAGAATTCCTGCTGAGCATATTTTCCCCTTTCATTTTATTGAAACATAACGTTTGCTTGGATGTACTCAGCCAAATGGCTTATGAATTGGGAATCTCCCAAGCTTTTTTATTTAAAGAACTCTTGCTACTTTTTTCCATTACTGTCAGCATTCCTGCAGTAAACACTGAGCCTTTTCATAACCTTCCTATGTGTGATCCCTTCTCAAAGTCACTCTGCAATCAAATGCATTGGGATTTCATAATAGTAATTTGCCACACTCTGAAATACGCTTAATCGTGCTGGTGTCACTGGTATCATGTGAACATCACTCAGTATGCTGTGCCCTTCAGATGAAAGCCAATGGTAAAGAGGACAAGAAAAGGAAGAGAACATTAACTCTTTCAAGTCAAATACAGCCTCAGTCTGAAGGAGGAAGCTGCACAGCTACTGTCTATGGTGTTCAAGCATCAGGAATATTGACAGGGCAATAAAGTCCACCTGAAATCTCTGATACATCTGCTCCTGTTGTCCCTTATTCTCTGGAGTGAGGCATCTACTAATTTCCAAAGCCACAAGAAAGCCATCATTCCCAATGCCCACAGGCTGTTAGCAGATCTTGACTAGTTGGTCAGGTTCAAAAGATTCACTTCCATCCTTTTCTGCCTTTTTGCAAACGATTTTGTGAGGAGTTTCCTAAACTTTTCTTGTAAAAAGTCTTAGAGATCTGGAATTCACAAGAAGAGCTTTAATGAAAGCAGCAGTGGGCAACATCATTTAAAAACAGTTCTAACCCCCCCACTCACACTGCTGAGTGCTCTAAAAGCCTTATCCTATCAAGTCACACCCCCAGTAAAGCCTTTAGTCATTTCCATGGTTGTTTCAATGAATCAGGGAAAAAAGAATCACCATTTCGCTGAGATTGACCAAACTACCTTGAATTATAGGAACTTGAGTGGATTTTTGCTGTGGCAAGTGTTACTGATGATGTGATTGCTCTTAAAGATTATCCAGAATAATAAATCCAGTAAATCCAGTAAATAGAGAGAAAAATATTAGTCTGGTCAATTCCATACATTCTAGCAACAAGCATAAAATACAGGCTTAATCCTGTGGGGTTGTTCCAACTATGGATTAGATGCATTGTGCCTCATGAGGATCTGTCTTCGTGGATAAAGCTTTAACCTTTGCAGCTGTTCAAGGTATTTATGAACAGCATGGGAAAGAAAAGGAAGAGCAAAAAGAACTCACTAAATCAACTAAATCCAGAGCTGTAATATTGGAAATGGCTCTAATGTCTTAGGTTATATTTTTAAATGCTTTTCTCCACAGAACTCATACTATACAAGAGATCAGGTCTTCAAGTAAAGAGGTAATGCTAAACTTCAGATTCAGGATTTTCAAACGTACTGACATTATTTGGATACCTCCAAGTTTTGGCATTTTCAAGGCAGCAGGAGCTCAGCACTTTAAGGTCAAATTCTTCAGGATATCTCAAGCTGCACAATCAGAATCAGTAGTTTAAGTCACTTGGTTGTTTCAAGAATTCATTTCATAAATTGTCTGAGAAATCCACAGTGGTATTTAGCTTTGGGAGGACTTCCCTGTGAGTCCACAATGTAAAATAATCAGACTAATATAATATCCTAGTTCTGACACTCAGTATGGATGTCTCTCCCAGTAAGGCTTTTTGTTTCATTCAGCCCACTCCAGGTTTTTATCAGGAAAATCTAATTTTCTAAGTGACTCCAAAAAAACCCCAATAACACTCTTGTAAGCTAATGCATGCACCCTTGTAATAGCTTCGTATCTCATTGAGGTGTGTGTTCCTCATGACCTGACTTACCTACAGAATCAAGAAATGGCCACAATTTGGTCTGTGGAAGTTTCAGGCTGTCCTGTTCTCCATCCTCTTATAAAGAAACACATGTGGTGGGAGGTCCTGAGATGGCACAAAGCAGGAAACCTCACAGAGCTTTGTGTGCAGTCATTTCAGCAATGCACTTCAAATACTGCACACCCACTACTGGGGAAGTGAACAGTAATTCTGGGGGTTTGTACCTGCAGAGGAGGGTCAAATTTGCTTAAAATAGCAGGGAAGATTTGAATACTGTAGAGTATATTAGGCAATCTGTTCAAATATAACTAACCATTGGCTTCCATTTCTGCTGGCTGTTAAATATAAGCTATTATGCTTTACCATAAACATAACTCCTGAATGACTTGGGTACTTTAATAGTAAAATTAAGGTTTTTTTATCATTATTTTTGAAACTGTTGGAGGGCATAGGAAGGAGAAACATAACATAGAGAATGATACCTGGTCATATTCCCTGGACAATCAGCCTGAAATGCAATGCCAGGGCCTTCTACAGAAATTATTCATAACCAGCTTCCCTTCGGTGTTCCATTACCCCATGGTCTCTCTCCTGGACCCAGGAAATCTGTTGTGTTGACAGTAGTCTCCTGTGGTTGTTACAGAAATGCCTCCAACTATGTTGTCCAGCTCCTTCTGATCCTAGGGTTAAATTCCTTCAAAAGACTGCCTGTCAGGATAGAGGTCTGAGCTCGTGTCAACGTGTCTTTAGAAATGCATTAACAAGTTGCTCCACATGTATAACTAATAAGGACGAAGGAACCCTAGACTGTCAGAAAGTCTGTTCTCCATCCCAGGACATCTCTTATGCTTCTTGATTGTTTCTTTGATGGTGTTATTTCTAGAACATGATATAGTTTACCATGTATTATTCTTGGAAACCTAAATCTTACGGAAGTAACAATAGTGTAATAAAAGTGTTTTATTTCACTCCATAAATCTTTTATGCAATGAGCTCAACGTGTTTCAACAGAGCTTGATTAAAAATTAAGCCTCTGTACAGCTGCATCAGGCAGGTAAGCAGTATCATATCCATTTTACAGATGGTTAACCACACAATAGAAAGGTTAACTGCCTTGGCCATGGTTTGTCACTGAGTTAGCTGCAGTGTTGGGAGTGAGAGCCCAGACCTGAATAAATAATCAATCAATCAGAAAAATGGTGTTTTTCAGTTTGACTAAAACCAATTTTCTCCTAATGGCTCTTTCAACCAAGTGAGATTAAATGAGTCAACCAAAAGATTTGGTTTCAGCTCAAGGGAAATAATATTGAGACCTTTTGCTAAAGCTTTATACAAAGATTAGGTAAAAGTCAAAGAGAAATCTGCCATTTTCAAACCACAAATTGCTTTCTGAGATGACTTGGAAATAATTTGTGAGTTTTAACAGGTAAAATGGCAGGATTCTGGAACTGTTGTGAATAAGTCAGCAGTGACGAATTCCTTTTCTTCAAAGCAACAGTATTATTGAGATATATATGACATAGTTACTATTCAATCTCATACTGAATATAGAAGTTCCTTCTTCCTGAAAAACAGCACTACAAGCAGCCAGCTCAGAAGACAGGAGTTCAGAACTGCTTTTCCAACATCTACACAAATAGATCCCCAAAAGCCCTGCTTTGCAGCTGTGAGGTACACAGCAATGCCCTGAACAGCACATTCCTACCTGTGTCTTGCACGTAGTGGGACAAAAGCATGTACATAGATTTAAGCCTGAGCTCTTGTTCCTTCCTGATTTGAGGGCTTTAGAAAGCATGCCCAGGTAAGGCAAACTCAACTGCACGGTACATGCTGTGCTGGCAGTGCTGAGAAAGAGATTTCTGCCTCGATGGCTCTGGCAGAGTGAGCCACGGTCCCCAGGAAAGCAGCCTCTGTTGGGTTGATGCTGTGGCTTTGATGAAAGGGCAGAAGCAGAGAAAACGAGTGCAGCACTGTGGAAAGTGGGATTTGACTGAGCGATTAAGTCACCATCCATCTGGTGGACACAACATCTGTTACTGTTACAGTCCTGATAGCATTTCATTTATTTTAAACCCCTATCCTAAAGCTTTAATAGCTCATCCATTTAAAATCACTTCATCTGAAGGTGGCAGCAGGGGGGATCATCTAGTAAAGAACATGGAAAAAAGAGACAGACAAGTCTTACACATCACTTTGAGACAATGCTTCTTGTACTTTTCCATTTAAGACTGGATGCCCCTGATTTTCTAGTGCTGCAATAGAGGACAGACCAAAAGGTTCATTTCAGCTAACAGTAGGCAGTGGAAAACAGTTTTATAACCTCAAAATTGTTTCCATTAATGAAGTGAGTGCCCTCACTGACACTTTCTCCAAACGCATTTTACTTGATAACAGCCTGCAGCAAGGGGGCAGGAGGAATCTTCTCTTCCATGTGACTTATATCAGGTTCTCAAAGATGCAAAGTGGTAATAGGTCAATTTAAAATCTATTGTTTTCTGATGAAACCCAGTTTTGGAATCAATTCCTGTGTGACCATGGATTTCAGAGAGAAATTGTGCTAAGCCTCGATTTCTGTGCCTGTGATACAGTGAAAGGGGTATGTGAAGTACTGTCTGCCCAAGCACGTGTACTGCTTACAACTCGCATGTGTAGCACATACAAACTGCACCCCAGCAACACTGCAGGGATGAAAATGAGGTACAGTAATGACCCTGTATCTTAAAATCCTTTTCACATATGCCTATTAGATCAAAGATCATCTAAAAACCAAAACCAAGCAATTAGTCTAAAATTCCTATAATTGGTTATAACATTTGGAGAAGTAATAAATTAAACCAGCATGGCAAAGATGCTTATCCAACAGCTTAGTCTTGACAAAGTTATCTGTTTTTTGTTTTAATCAGATCAATCTTATGTGCAAGAAATTCCCTCCTTCGTACACCATAGGAGTTAAACACCCCCACACCTAACACATTCAGTGTGTCATCTCTCTACCACTTAGCTGAGAGCAATAATGCTCAAGTTTGGTTCCTGTGTTCAGTAATACACAGCTCTGAAGTCTGCAGTAAGAGGGATGCAACAGAATAGGAAACATCTGACTTTGCCCTCTGTATTTTAGAAGGGCTCACCAAAAAATGTCTGCCTATCTCTATGTAAGTGTACCACAGAGGAGATTCTACAAACCAGAGTGTTTCGTGTTGGAAGGATCTTAAAGGTCATCCAGTTCCAACCCTCTGCCATGTGCAGGGACACCTTCCATTAGATCAGGCTGCTCCAAGCCCCATCCGACCTGGCCTTGAGCATGTCCAGGGATCCACAACTTCTTTCTGCAAATGACCCTGCACAAACCTGGCTGACATAATCACTACTCCCATCCCTGTGGTCCCTCTGAGGACAAACATATGTCCATACTACCTGTTCTGCTGAGCCTTTATTTTCCTCAGTGCAAAAGTTACTACTGTAGTTGACTGTGGTGCTCTCTGCAACCTGTCTTTCCATTCACACCAAGATAGGTTATGATCTTACTTGATTTTGGTGAGAGGAAATGACTCAGTATTTGCTCTGTAAGACTACAAAGAGGCACCTTGAAGCAAAAAATGGCTTTGAAGTGCCAGCTTGCTTCATAGAGCAGATGGCTGGGCTAGGCTGAGGTTAAAAATGTTCATTATAAATCCATCTTCAAACTAGGACATAGATGGACAATGATTACAAGATTGAGGGAATGTGCTTAGAATGGCAACTTCTGGGTTGCTGCCTGAGCTACACAAGACTGTAGCCAAGTTTTAGTAAGCAGGGTCAGATCCTCCTTTCACAGAGCACAGCACAATAGCACTGAATCCAGAAAGAATCTGGAGGGCCTCTCTTTGCACAGGGTCTGCAACCTCCAAATAATGCCACCTATAAACCTAAAAAAAATTAGCATTCACCTTCCAATGCAAAAACCACAGACTCAGTTACTAACGTACATAGAGATCACCCGTACAAAGGCCCACATTGAGTTATTTTCTTTCTCTCTGTATGAAAACGTAGAGAATAATCACACACATGCACACAACTGCAGTTTTCACTGCCTAGTATCTTCATTAGGTAAATGAGCATATCACAGGAGTAAAGTTAATGGAGTCCTACAGTCTTTACAAGATAAGGACTGGATAACAAATAATTTCTTAGTGAAATCTGAATTGAAGCCAACATCCAAATGCCATATTTATACGGAATCTTTTGAAGTTCAGAGACCTGTTTTCCTATATTCAAGTGTACAGTTCTTATTGTTAATAAGGGCATCTCCATGCATTTGCCGAACTGACTAAAATGACCTTAAGGGATTTATTCTGGTCATTTCCTCCTCTGACCCAAACTCACATTTGAATCCAGATCTTCAAAGGATCAAGGGAGTAATACTTTAACCCACTGCAGATTGCAAATTTAATCTACTCTTGAGCAACAGTTTCTCAATTTGAGAAAAACTGATGGGCAAAAATAGGTTAGGATTGTTTGTCAAATACATTCACAGTCATTTTGTTCCCTCTTAAACACCATGAAGATCAAACTTGATTTCTACTGCAGTCTTTCAACACTTGTCCTAATTAAAGAGCAAAATCCCCACGCAGCAGCAGCAAGCTATCTATGCCTTAGAACATCGGTTAGCTGGACTGCATCACAGTTAGGTTTTAAGTAAAGGTCACAAAGCTGCTTTCCTGCTCAATTCTCCATTCCTTTTTGCTCATTCTTCCAGCTAAGGGGAGTTTTTAAGGTGGTGTTCAACATCTGTAGCCTGGTCTTTGCTTAACTATTGGTGAGTAGCATCACCAGGATAGAAACAACAGGAAGAGTCAAAATGATCTCACATACTGAAACAACTGAAGCACATCTTGCTCCCACCAAAGTTTTTGACTTTCTCAGTTGAGCTGATTAAAGACTTTTGTACAGCCTACCGAGTGACATCTCCCATTCCAGAATTAAATTAAAGCTTTTAAATAGGCAAATGGTGCTTTGGCTGGGAGTGGTAAACTTTAGGAATTGAACTGACATCGATTTCTGCTTGAAATACTGTACTGTTTCATACCTGGGTGCAAACTCAGTGACCCTGAGACTTCACCACTGCTGACAAACTGGTGAAAAAGCAGCTCTGAGATCAAAACAATGCTGCTTTGAAGCAAACTTGTCTCTGCTGAACAACCCTGGCCCAAGCTGTTTCACTCCTCATTTGCTGCTTACCTCCCTGCAAACTTTTCACTTCCCACAAGACTAACAGCAGAAGCCTGCTCTCAAGTGTTTACTCGTATGTTTTTGACAACTCCCCAAAAAAGCACATTTGCTAAGCCAAAGTTACACAATTTCACATGGTTTCACGGAGCTCTCGGTGGGGTGTGAGAACTGATGGGAACTGGAAAGACACATCATAATTCAGGCATTCTGCTCTGCAACAGAAGGTCTCCTGTTGCTCTGTCAGCTTAAAACACAATAGTTTTTTTCCTGCTAACACTCAGATGGACGGTTGGTCAACATAAATAAAACTGTGTTTGTCCTAGTCTGCTGGTTGGTTCTTGCTGATGGTGATTTGTATTGCTGTACACTGCAGAAACAGTACCAAACTGGGATTCTGTTGTTCTAGATACAGTCAAGATATGAAGATACGGTAACCAAGACACAATGGGAAAGATGATGGCAAGATGAGAGTAGGAATCTGATTAGAAAACCAAATATCTTTATTACAAAACGTCATCTATCCTTAGGCGATATATCTGAGGTTCTGCCATACCTATTTTTCACACTTTTATGACAAGGTCGTTTTGCTCCAAGGTTAAACAAAATAAAATAAAAATGTTATCAATGTTACCCTTACTAAATGTTTAACCTTGTTAAATGCTTAACAAGGTTAAACATGGAGTGCTTCTGGTGGCTCATGCATATTACAGGCTGCTTGGCACCTTGAGTCCATAGCAGAGCTTACTCTCCAAGAAATTTAACTCCCTAATGTGTATTTCTGGTTTCTTTTTGTAAAGAGTATGCAGGGATTCAGCATTTCAGTATTACCACAAGGAATCACAAGGACTTACCTCCACAACAGAGCATCCCAGGTGCCACCAGAGGTCAGTAAATGAGGTTCTCATTCTCTGAGAGGAATGGTCAGATTTGGAAGATATCCAAACCCTTGCTCCTTTATTTTGGGGGACATGAGCTGACCTTAGAAACACAACTAGCAGCCTTGGAAACTAAAGTAGTTTACTCACATAGCAGGTATCAGGAAAAGGTCCTGCATAGAGTTGCTCTCGTGGGTTTGATGCCAGCACAGAGGAATCTTTACTGGGGATGAAGGACTGTCTCAAGCCCAGCTTTCCATCAAGGTTTCAGCTGTTCCACTGAGGCTGTCTACAGGGGTGATAGTTACAGCAAGCTCTAGTATTGTTATACACACAACCTTCACCCTACTGCACAAGCGTGCACACCTTATCCACATATATAGGTGATTGCACAGAGTTCTCCCTGCTGAAAGACAAGACCATTTTTGATCACCTCTGTGTATGCCAGGCTAAATTTTCACTGTCAGTGTACACTGGCTCACTTTCTACTATACACCACAGGCAGACAAGCAGTGTGCTCCTCTTTAGGAGCTTCCAGAACCATCCCTTCAAGGTACTTTCCCAATGCATTTTAATGCTGCTCTAAAAACCGATCCATTAATATTCACATCTGAGTAAGACCCACAGCAGGACTGAAGCTACCCCAAAAAGATGCTGGCTGATGGATGAAATGCTGGGTTTGGACAGTGCCTTCAGCTGAGCTTCATTTTAATATTCTGTGGATTAAAGGAGGTTTTATTTAAACCAAAGTGCACACTTCCAAAAAGTCAGACCCTATCTCAATTACACCATGCAGATTTGCTTTACCGCACAGTTTTTGGATCCTCATACATACCAAGCTCCAGCATTTCATCAAGGAGACATATCCGCAGGCAATGTGACAGCTGCTTCCTGGCTCTTTGAGCCTGCAACATTTTATTTGGGTCATGTATAGTATCTTTCCTTCCCTTTGAAGCAGGTAAAGTGTCTGCTCTTTTCTGACAGCCAGAGATACCACCACTGAGGTAAAGCCATTTTAGAAGGAAAACTGGAAATGAAGATAAACTTGCTGCTGCACATTTAGAATCACCTCCAGGCAGCGCCTCTCGAGCTAGCAATGTACTGCACAAGGAGCTAAATTCAGCTCTTACACTTGGCACCACCGTAGCTTCACTAATCTAACGGGGGTTACCACAGACTGAGAAGGGAGCGCTGGATCCCACTCACAGGAGCATCCTGGCATGGGAATGCTTCTCACATCCACAAAGCTGGAGATGGGATTACCTGCATGTTACTACCTTTGTGGAGGTAAAACTGCAGTAATAATGCAGCCTTTAGGCCACAATTTTGCTTTCAAAGTTTTGCAGGGATCATTATGCTGATCACTGGTTCTGGCAATGTCCCAACAGAATGTTTTGCTCTGATGATTACATAAAATAAGAAAACTCCCAGTAAGAACTAAATCCAAGTTGTGTCTCGCTAGCAATGAGAATTATGCAGAATCAATATTAATAGTAGGTAACTGCTGAGGCTTGTGATGAACAAATATTGCTAACTGGATGAGTTCAATACTTATAAAATATACATTACTTAATAGAGGAAAACATAATTAAAATTTCTTATCTGGAAAAAAACATACATTGCAAAATCACTTTGATGTGATGGAGTATCCAGAATGGCAGGTTCATAAAGTAAAGCTTTACTAAGCCTTGCTCTTCAGCTTGCACTGGATTATGTGGGTGTCAGCTTGGTCTGTTCCTTGCTGTTCTGAAGGGTGCTATGTTCCAAATATAATCAGTGCTTTCAGGGCTTTATGTTGGGTTGAACAAAAAGCTACAAACTACAAACAAATCTAGATCTTCATTTTGAGGCACCACGGTAGGATGAACCTGCAAGTAAGAGCAGAACCCAGTCAAAATAGTAGAGTTTGAGATGTGACCTCTGCAACATTACTCAGCCTTATGAAACAAAACCAAACCCATAAGTTTGTTACCAAAGGAAGGGTAGACACTTGCTGAAACATTCACTGATGTCTCACTGAAAAGTGTGGTACGACAAATCATTTTACTAACTGATGACAGGTTTTGAGTTCGTAATAAAACTTACAGACAAAAAATGTGACCCAGTTTCTTGTTCCATGACTGGACAATTTGCACGGCTCTAAATATAAAGTGTTGATAACATCTGTATTTGTTGCCAAGGCACACACTGCACAGATTGCACCAGGCAGCAAGTTGTGGATGTCCAACCGCACGGCAAAACCCCGCTTAGAAATGATGAATCAGGCACAGTTTTCCTCTTTTTTTTCATACCCAGGTACAAATAAACATGAAAGCCCATGTTGAAATTATAAATATATTTGTGGTATTTATAGTCATGGCACTACACAGTGAAAATCATGTCATTTCATTCGTCTGGAGAGAATCAGAATAGAATAAGACAGTATCGATTCAGAGCATCCTCCCACTGCCCTACTTCATTCTGTTGCAATGTGCTTGCAGAAATAACAACCTTAACAACAGTAGCATTAAGTGGCATTGAATAAGCTGTAGAGCTAACAGGAATAAACACTCTTGTCCTGGTTTTGACCTCAGCATGGTGCAACTCCATTGCAAATGCAGTTGGCCAGTGGATTAACTTCATTGATGTCAGTGAAGTCACCTTGATATGAGATCAGATTAGACCTACTGTGTAACATCTGCTTCAGCCTAATGCATGTAATCAATAGACATTGTCCCAGTATAGTGTCCTCCCCCTGCATATCTCAAAGCACTTGAGAAAGCAAAATAATTATGATCTTTGTTTTATAGGTAGTGGAACTGAGGCACAGGCTGATAGTGATTTGCTGGAGTTCTCCTACTTAATCATTGTTAGATGGAGACAAAACCCCAGAGCACCACAATCCTGACCTTGTCCCTTAGCTACTGGGCTATATTAACCCATAACACACAGTGTGATTAACTCCTGTCTGCCTGAACAATACGCACAACAGATAGAAGAGATTTGGACCTAACTGTCCATAAAAGACCATTCATATTATCTGAGCAAGGCAATATTTTAACCAAAGAGTGTTTCAGCATTTACAGTGGTTAAACAGATGCTACTTTTTACCAGATCTAATTCTTTGATAAGAGCATACAGTCCTTAGATCATTTACTACTATGTTAAGCCCTCACAGCTACTCTAGATATTTAAATACACAGAGCTTTAAAAAAATATTTCCATTACAAATATTTTAAAAATATACTTATCCTAAAAAGCTGTCCAGCACTATTCCAAAAATCTCGTGTAATAAATGTCTTGTTTTAAATTCTAACAAAAATATCTACCCTTACATAGAAGAGCTCAAGTTTTGACAAATCTATAATACAGTCAGAAACATCTTGGGCCAGATTCCACTCTTGTTTATACAGTTGCCAATTTGGATCATGGTGTTCATTTCAGTTGTGCTACTCTAGTATAATCAGGAGCCAAATATAGCCCTTGGTATTTAAAAATAACTAAATGGACTGAATACTGCAACACTTATTTGTGCCTGGCATTACAGGGAATGGAAATCCTTTACTTCACTGCATCTAAAAATGCAAAGAAACGTTAAATTCAGTATTTATGCCATACCCAAAGAGGTGCCAGGCAGCTGCAGTGGATGACTCAGACACAGAATTGTGGGGTTTATAGAAAAAGGTTTTTTTGGCTGAATGATGCCTGCAACTGCTGTCACTAAATGGAGGATGAATGCTGATAAAGAACATTAGTAGAGCGAAAATGCCAACCTTCCTCTAATGCTTTCTCTAACTCCAGGAATCCTTTTAATCACGTTTTGTTACTTGTGTGAGCTTAAGAGAATCTCTCACTACTTTGACCCAGGAAGGACACTATTTTAATTGCTTCCCTATTTTCCAGCTGAAATGCCTCCATCCCACCTATCCTTTTCAAAGTGTGATTAGAACACGTTATCAAGCCCTTGCAGGGATCTGCATCTCACCAGAAGGATGAGGTGGAAGCTGAGAATTATTAGTCTTTTAAAATACTGGAGCTTGGGTTATTTTTAGCCTTTACCCCTTTTCTTCCTCCAATCTTCCATTTTAAATGCAGCGTTTGATTAAGAATCACAGAAATTGAGCTTCTCTCATTGTACCAGGTTACATACGCAAGAAAATCTAACAGTCTTGGATGCAAGCTCCAACTCCATCCTCACCGTCATCTTCATCGTCATCGTCATCTTTACTGGGAGCACATCTTTGGAAGCAGTGTACTAGAGTTGCTAAGAAGAAGCTTGAGAGAATAGCAGCAATGGAGACTGCGACTCCAGAGAAGATGATGAAAAACAGGTCTGTCAATGACAAACTAAATTTGCATTCACTAAAGCTGACCTCAGATAATTCATTCAGAAAGATTCTTCTGTTTTCTACAGGTAGGGAACACTGGATTTCATGGAGACCTGCAAAGAAGAGGAGAAGGGAAACAAATCAGTGGACTATTAGTGAAGTCCTCTGTTGCTCCAATCAGAGACTGAATGGCTGAAGAGAAGTTTTAGAGTTAATTCCAGCTTTATGAATTTGTACAAAATTCAGGAAAATAATGGAACAAAATCTGCCATTACCCAAAAGCCATTACACAGCCCCCTCAAGTGGGTAATTAAGTTAGTATTAAGTTAATTTCACCTTCATTCTTCCAGCGGGGCAGGTGTGACCTAGGACCACAATTACTGAGATAAAAAAGCCAATATTGAACCCTGGATGCATCTAAATCTGAAGACCTGGAAGCACTGCCCAGCTACTCCATCTGAACACAAATTCTGACTCCAAATCAGGGTAACAGGGATACTGAAGATCCTTCCACACCACTTTTTTCCATGTAGCTCCAAAATTACAGTTGTATATTTCTTGTGGTCAAAACAGAGGCTTATGTTCAATGGATACTTGTCTGTCTATGACCTGCTTTCACCTTTTCTCTCTGCCTGTCATAAGGACATGCAGTCTGGCAGGTGTTGTTCCTCCAAGCATTACTGAAGAATGCCTAGAGCTGAGTTCTTCATAGTGAAAGCAAAGAAAAAATCCATTTTTAAAACCTGATGGGAATATACTTTGATACTGGACAGTAAAAGCTTACAGTTCACTGCACAGAACCATCTCCCTCTTCATTCATAATGGGAAAATCAGGAGAGCATGTTAAAAGGGCTAGAATGGAACAACTAATGACATGAATTAAATCTGTGTGGCTGTTGGCAAGATGGTTTTTATCTTGCTGCTAAGGATACAAATGCAAATGTAATGTTGTGCATTAATGCCAGGAGAATTGCTGCTGGTTTCCTTAGTACACTTTCACTCTTTGCTAGTGATCACAGGAGGGATCCAAGCATCTGATTCTGCACTCCTCTGTGCACACAGTCTGGAGGGTGTTTCAGTCACACAGCTCTACCATATAACCAATATGTCACTAGATAAGGAATATGTGGCAATAAGATTTCCTCTGCTTTTGTGAATCTCATTTTTCTTGTGGCATATGATATTTTACTATTAAACTCAGGCTCCTAGGGTTAGTGGTGCAAACTGGTCCAGCTCAGCTGTTACGTTGATTTGAGAGGGAGTTTTAGCTAAGCCTACTATGGATCCAATGACTTCCTTGACCTTTTAATGATGATTTTACTAAATTTTAATCCCTAAAAGCCAACCTGTATCTGTCATATTTGCCTAAAGTTCTGCTGCCTTTGGTCTTTTTCATGCTCCTCTGCTACCAGCAGAACAGGACAAGTCAGCATGCCCAAGGTTTCTTC
The DNA here is from genome assembly GCA_039877255.1 of Loriculus beryllinus. Classification (NCBI taxonomy): domain Eukaryota; kingdom Metazoa; phylum Chordata; class Aves; order Psittaciformes; family Psittacidae; genus Loriculus; species Loriculus beryllinus. Next base: position 15,751 of record JBCJKH010069951.1, read on the forward strand.
TTGGCAAACTGCCACCTGAATACATGCTACATTTTCCCTGCTGATCCTGAAGTGCACTGGTGACGTACACCAGATGGTGAGGCAACTTAATCTGCACATCTCTGAAACCTCCCACCTATGCAATGGGCCTAGAAGGTAAGGAAGCCACACTGTTTCCAACATCCTCTGAGACACTGGGACACCCAGAAGCTGCAGTATTCATATACAGTGTGTCTTGTATACAAGCTGACATACAGGAACACTTGAGCATGCCTTTGATTGCATAGATGCCTAGGATACTGTTGCATTCTCTAGCTTGTGATAGAGCTCTTTGCACAAACCTTTCTACTGAAAGAAGAGAGAGTTGTTCACCAAGTCCGTATTTTCTTCTCATCAAGACTTGAGCATAGCAACCTTCGGGTTTATGGGAGGAACAAGCAAAAAAGAGACACAAATGGATATCCTTCCCTATTCAAAACCATGAGATCTATGGGACAAGTGAAAAACCATGGGCTGGAATTCCAAGCCCTATGTCTTTTTAATCAGAGTTTAAAAAGCAAACAGTTTCAATAAATCAACATGATGTTGGCAGCAATCAAAGCAGTTACTGCTGTTGTATAGAAACAGCAAGAAAATGAACGTAATATACTGCAAATTCATTCAAAGAGGAAGTTCCCTGCTAACAGGAAAGAACATTGCAGTGTTTTGGCAGAAAATCATGGTCCAATTGAACACGAGACCTGAAAAAAACCCATTTCTCTTGTAGCAAGCACAAGGAAAACCAAGATTTTCTAAACTTTCTATTTCAGACCAAAGCAGAAGAAATTCTCTGGTGTTCTCACATGGCACGTTTTAATGTGACCCCTGTGTTGGAGGGGCCTCGATGAGCTGGAGTATCAGAACTAAGCTTCCATAAGGAAGGAGGTAGAAAAAGGATGTATTATAGATGGGGAAAAAGCCTCCAAAAGATAACTCCTTTTCTAAGTAGTTCTACAGACTACAGCCCTTACCTCTAGAAATATCTTAGCATGGTAGTATTTGCCTAGGATCCCAGAGATAGAAAACTAAGAGCTCACTTATTCTTTGCCATTACTATCAGCAGCTTTGCTAGAGATCAAAACTGAGACTGCAGACTGTGAGCTCTATTCCCATTCCCCAGATGCTTTCACCTAACATCACAACACACAGAATAAAGAATAGAACCTGCAATAGACCAAGCCACTTACAGAGTATTTCTTGTTACGTGCTGGGATGATTTTGGGTCTGATTATACAATAATGAGAAATAAGAGCTCCTCCCCATGTAGCCATGACTAGTAGAATGTAGGTCATGTTTTCAAACCAAACAGATTAGATGGGAATTTCTTACTTGCTTTACCCTGTGACATTCCAGTGTGTTAGCTTAGCCTTAAGTTTTTATAGAATTCTCATGTCATGGAGAGTAACAGATGCCACTGGGCAAAATACATCACCATGAACCAAGGGCAGTGCAGAGGCCTTGCTAGATCCCAGCTCTAGTTTCAGCCAACCTGTGCCTGCACCATCATTTTCAACAAGACAGGAAGGAACTGACCTCCTCTATCCCTACAGAAGGCAGTCACCTAAAATTGTGCTGGAAGCAGCCTAGGAGGACTGCAGAGCTTGGTGGAAGCACATGGCAGTGACTGAGGGAGGGAGGAACATCCTGCTCAGTGAACCTTTCTCTTTGCTGTGTCCTGATGCTACTGCAAACCCCAGTATAGTTAACAGTAGCATTTCTTTCCACTCCAAAGAGGATTTGAAGCAGGCTGTTCATTTGTAACAACAGTAAGACTAGCAGCTGTATCTCTGGTGGCACAAGGAATTTCTTCTCTTAAAGCTAAAGCAGTGATTATTGCACCAGAGCTCCTAACTGCTTGCCTGAAAATGTCATCAGTAAGTCATCTTAATGCATGTCTGCTTAAGAAGACTTACAAAAAATAAATACCATTTCATCTGCTTCCTTCCACATCAATACATGACTTTTCATTATTTAAAAGTAGGTTGTCTTTATGACATGAGGATCCAGTGTGAATGGAGAACTGATGCTCTGTACTCCACCTGTGCAATAGATTCAGTTTTGTTCTTTGCTTGGGCAGGCCACAATCCCAGGTCATCACACTCCTCTGCACAAACAAAACAGCTTTGATGAAGTGATCAGTATTCATTATAAAGAGTTTTTGTCCCTCTGGGTGATTCTGTTGCATACAGACTGGCTCAATCAGATTACCTGTCTACACACACATGACTTCCAAATGACAGGAGAGTGCAATTTAACCTCAGTGCTCCACTTTTACACACTTTAGCCACGGGAATGCTGTTTTTTTCATATACTTTCTTTGTTTTTTTCCTCTTTGTTTGTTTTGCTTTTGTTTATCTGTGGAACCTGTTCAATTTAATCATTCAAAAAAACAGCCCAGCTTCTTGAAGGGGTATGTCAAAGTTATTTAGTGCTTGGCTGCAGCAAGTAAACCTTTGATGATAGTTATATATATACCTCATTGCTCCCACAACATGTTCAAAGAGTTGCTCCTTCATACCAAGCAAATCTGTAAATGAACTAACAAGTGTGAGTGTTATAAATATATAGCTTATGTTATTTTGGTCAGGGCAATCACCTTATCTGCAGTGACTCCAGCTGGCCCAAGGACAATGTCACACAGGCTGTAGCTTTCTGCTACGTCATCTGAAGCAGCAGATGTACTTCCCTGGCAGGCTGTAACATATTGTTTGCTTTTAAAAGGGGAATGCTTTGAAGTGCCAGTGAAAGGACGGGTGCTAGATTCTATATAGGCTTGTCTCAACAAGGAAACATAAAATGAGATGAAAATATGGGGCTGTACCCTGAGGAATAGATCATCTCAGTAACATGGCAAGTACGAAAATGCTGGAATTCTAGAACCATGACATGAAAAGGAGAGAGGTTTTTAAGCAGGAGGTATCACTTACTCCAGGTCTACTCAACTAAAACTACTGTTTTAAAGGACTCCTTATGTATTTGTGTCTTTGCTTATTTCTAATGCCCACAGTAACTATACCTTTTATTGAAGAACTTCTGAAATTCATTATTACTTGAATTTTATGGTCTGTTAACCCTCAGAGGGAGATTTCCCAGCTATAATTTTGGATATTGAGCTTAAAAAGAGGCCTCAATTCTGTTGGGTCCTTGTAGAATTCACAAAAAACTGGTATCAAAATAAACGGTTTCCTAATATTCAGCAGTGAACAACAGTGTGAAATCATAAAAATGGTCATTCATACATACACTGGTATGTATAGGAAATATACCCAGAAAAACATCTGAAGCCATAAAGATCCAAGTGAGCTTAATGCAGTAAATGTAAAAACATTATAATGTGCTATTTATTGTTATTTTTTAAGTAAAATTTATATTTGCTCTTCTGGGTGGAATTTAGCTGTTCTCTCGTGTTGCTGAATGCAGTTGACAGAGACTGAAATGCTTAAATGTGGCATTATATTCCTCATATGCTATTTTTCCTCCAGCTATAGCTCTCTTTTGTCTACTTAAACACTGTCACTAATGCATTAGATGTATTAATAAGCATTAATAAAAACAGGCATTACCTCTGAATAAAGAGATGAGTTCTCATTGGAAATAGCCTTAAGATATCAGAGCAGGCTTAAAAACCCTGCAGCCTAGATTTAGGTCCTTAAAGCAATTTTTTTTATAGCCAAGTGCCCTAGAGTCTCACAGATCAATATCAAAGGGTTCGTAACAGTTTGTCTCAGTGCCTAAATATTAACATTAGGTGTTCATATCTTCAAATACTGTCCTCACACCTTCAAGATGGAAGTACTCCAAATAACCTTAAGATGGAAGAAACAGAGTGAAAAGCCAGTTGCAGTCAGATCATTTTACTGACAACGACTAGGATAGCAAATCATGTATTTATATGTAGAAACAGATTTTATGCACTTCATAGGGAATCTAATTTCTGTTAGGAGCTTCTGCTTGAACAGAATAAAAACTGCTGTGTGAAATGCCTTAAGGCTTTTAATTCCTTTCCATAAAGACAGATATTATGTTCTGTACCAGTGATGTGCCAGCATGTTCACAATACTCAGGGAAGAACTGAGTGGCTGTAATTGACAGAACAGCCTGTCCTTTTCAGCTGAAGCTTGCTCTGGTCTGTAGTAGTACATGAAGTTAAGGCAGCCTTCTCTACATAGCAGATAAATAGGCACAGATAAAGAATGCTAAGTTGAGATGACTTACAAAATACTCAGTTGTTTCACTGAGTTTTAATTAGACAGGCAAATGAAACCTGTGCTCCCATTTAACAGAGATGCTTCATTCTGAAGACGATGGTTAACATTCTCAGTGAGCCCAGGGTAACTGTAACAGCCTGGACCAGTGAAGTAAGATGTTATTTTATTTACAGAATAAGTTTAGTAATGGATCTTAGATTTGAATGGGATTATAGAAAGAGCCAGAGAAGCAAGAGATGATCACCTCGTGGCAGTCTTTCTAAGCAGGCTTACACAAATCCTTCCATTCTTCTCACTACACTGATTCTGTTCTGAATGTCCTGTTTTCTTTTAGGACTGAATTCAGTCTGAGTTTCCTGTTCCAGAAGGCTGCTTATATTCTCAGTGTCACCTGCTCTGGCTTTTTTCCTACGCCCTCTTCCTGCCATCCTTCTGTCCTATTCTTTCCCATAGACAGCTTTTACCTGGAAGTATTCCACTTTACCAGAATTTACCTATCCACCTATATAGGTACTAGCTCCAGAAGTCCTTAAAGTACCTAAACAGCATCTGTATCAGTATTATCACTACAAGCTCCTTTCAGTACCTTAAAAATCTGCAGTCTTGTGAGAAACACTTTCCAAAGTGAAATGACATTTGCCCAGATGAAGAGGGAAACATGGTCCTAGCTACACATTTGTGTTGTGAAACAGCATTTGCAGCCACTAATGAACTTTCTTCTAGTAAAGTTCAGTGATGACCTTAGTTTTGGATACAGTCCTGCATATGGAGCCAGTTCTGTCTTCTTCGGGCTTCTTTCAGCAGTTTGGCTTCTAGTGGTTTGAAGGTAAGTGTTAGCATCCAAGGGGTTGGTGCGCCGACACTATTCTAGCTAATCCCATCTGCAAGTTTAACACTGAGCGCTAACACCGATCCTCATGTTAAACTTGCACTACTCTAATGTCAGACATTCAGAACATCTGTTTCCCTTATTTATCACACAGACAGCACAAACGTATCTGGAATTCTGTCACTGGCCAGTTCTGAATGAATTTTTCAAAGCCACCAATAAGAATGTTCAGTCTAAACTTCATCAAACTGCTACAAACCTGATACTCTTTTAACAGAGGGCAGCATTATTGCAATGGATAGTGGGAAACTAGAAGTCTGTATTAAACACAAAGGGTTGGGAAAACATCATTGCATCCAGCACGGAAAGCACAGACACTGACTATTTCTTGCAATCCCAGAAACTACACAACTTCCCCAAAAGGTTTTTCCAAAGATAGCGAGAAGGAAAAGTAAAAAGCAAAATGAGGGCAAGATGAGAGGAAGGAGACACTGGAGTCACCCTCCCGAAATACTTCAGCTCTAATTAAAAGTAATGTTAGAAATGCATTAGTCATTAGCAAACAAGGTCACAGGCATGGCTGCCCAAAGCATGTTTTCAGCCACAGATCTCTCCAAAGCACTTCAATGCGGCCACTGCAGACCACTCGTATGTCCTTGTTACATGCATTTTATCTGAATCCAATCCCTCCATCAAGATGGGATCCTCAGAGGGATTCAAGAAACATTTTTCACAGTGCTGTGCATTAATTTTAACAGCACCTTTCACCAGAAATTGATTCCATCAAAGCCATTTGTATTTAAACATAAACGGGAGCATTCATCAACCTCAGTTCTGTAGGTCATGCGTACCAGCGACAGCCTTTTGCTGGATGAGCCCCCAGTTTCAAACAGTTTTCTTAAAAGTAGGTTAAGAGATGAGGTAAGAAAGGAAAAGTGCATTTTTAGCCTAGATAAAATGCGATACAGAAAAAGCTCTGAAAGCTGAAGAAAACCTTTCCAAGTAAGAGAAAGTGAGTGCATTTTTTCAGGATTTCCATCTCTCTCTGAAGTAGAAAATGCAAGAAATCTCAAAGATGACTCTTGATCTCAAAACAACGAATGCCAGATTTCCTTAAACTTGAAACCTTATGCCCTGAAATTATTTAACTCAACCTTTAACCACCCTCCCTTTATTCAACACCTCTCTTGCTTTTAATCATATTTTTCTTAATTTCTTCTGTCTGAGCCCAAACTAACTCTCTTCTTCCTCCTCCTCCTTCTTCAATTCTCACTTGACTTGACAATTGCTTTTTGCAATATTCAAGATGGATCAAATATAATCAAGCAGAGAATAGAAGATCTATCGTGTCTAGGAGAAAGAATAATAGTTATAGTCTCAATTATCACCTTTGGTCTTCACAATTCCTTCTCCACTTTCAGTTTGTTATTAATCAATAACCAAATCAGAGGGAAAAGACTGGTTTGGTTTTGGAGGATGATGAAAATTCTGGTTTACTATCTCTTTAAAAGCAGAAAAATGTTTGCTGTTTTAAAGCTCTGGGTTCGATTGCAGGTAAAGTGCTGACTTTAATGGCTAAACTTTCAGTGCAGTTTCTTTACCAAGTCTGCCTGCAGATGTGGCATGCAGAAGCATTCACTCACTGCCAAATCAAGCCTTTAGTCAGACATTTAGATTAGGTGAATAAATGCAGGGATCTGCAAAATGATTCAAACCCCAGCTGTTTGTGTGAAGTGACAAGTCAGACGTGCAAAGGGAGCTCAGCTGAGAAGAGGCTTCTCAGTCAGCAAGTCAGACAGGTCAGTAGAAGGTACAACTCCACAAGCTATTTCTGGGAGCATGCCAGAAAGAATAGACCTGGCTTTTGCAAAACTAAGGAGTCGAAGTACAGCTTTTGTTCAGAGACCTTATTGACAGAAGCATCCCAAGCCAGTGTAAGACACAAGAGAGTGTACAGAGCCTTTAGTTTCTTTGCAGTGTTTCTCATGAAAGGGCTGGGGATCACCACTGTGAGTTTACTGTCATTCACCCTTCCACAGCTTCCCTTCTCGGTAAACCCAGGTTACAAAGTCTGCCACTTACAGGCTGGGGAACTTCCATCTGTCATGGAACCATCCTGTACTGCTCATCACAGTCTATTCTTAAAAAACACAAGAGAGGAATAACACCAGCTAACTCCTTTCTTCTTCCTTGACTTCCCATTTGTACAGGCCGTGCAATGCAAATGCTTAAGTAGCATTATAAAGGAAAACCATGTAACATTGATATATGAGCTCTTCTCTTCGCCCCTGAAAATGCATCCCTTTTGCTTTTGCTGTATTTCCAGACATAATGTGTGCTGCCCTACTTAGCTTGATGTTTGCTGCCAGAGTACTTCTGTCTCCAGCCTTTCAGCAGTACCCTGAGGAAGCCAGGGAATCAGAATGCTGGATCTTTCAGTGAGTTGCTCTTCCCATCCCTACCAAGAAAGGCCACGCAAACAGGGCTGTGGACAAGGTCAGCCACACAAACAGTGCAAATGGGATTAGTTCTTAATGGGTATAATATTGTGATATAATTAAAACCTAAAAACTGGATATTAAATGCAATCAGATCTTAATTCTATGAATTAGTTTTACATTGACTTGCCAAAAGTTGGTTTGAAAGGTACTGAATTGTGCCAGTGTGGTTTTAGAATTGGCTTTGAGACAGTTTTTCCTTTTTGGGATTAATTTTGCCCTCTGTGAATAATGTTTTGCTGGTTTATTACAGGAGACAGCCAGTATGTTTGTGGCAGCAGCTCGCTGACTCCACAGGCTTTTCTGCATAGATGCACTGGAGCTCACTGGCTGCAAAGACATCAGAAGACTTGCTCCTGGGAACAAATACAAGTCAGGAGGCAAGTCAGGGGGACAGCTCTGATTAAACCAGCCATTTGAGTATTTGCTCCTTCCCTGCTTGTCTTCCCAAATAAAATCTAACTGAAAGTTTGGAAGATGCGAATGAGGGAGTAATTTTTTAGCTATTAGGCTGAAACATAACTATGGATGAGAGAAAATGCCATGAGAAAGCATCTCAAAGGTTGCAAGACACTGGGAACACTGTTAATACTATAGGAGAGCTCAATCACTTGAAATTTCCAGACATAAGTTCAGAGATGCTTTAGAGCACTGACAGGGCTGGGACAAACTCTCAAACTGAATAGACTCTATCTGGATAAGGGGGAAGGAGCAGAAGCTTATTAAAAGAGATGAAAAGCACAGAGAAAGCAAACGGATGTTTAGCATGAGAGGAGGGCAAATACTTGGTTCAAATAGAGCAAACTTCAGCTAAAGCATCACGGGAGGCGTGAGAACAGGCCCAGGTTTGGTTCTGAAAGAACAGAGATGAAAGTTTCACTGAGGGAGAGGGCAAAACCACAACAGTTTTCCTCAAATGAAAAGTGAGGAAGCTGTGTTCTTCCTCAACACAGCTGCTTTAGAGCTGAGGATGTTGAGGGCAACCTGGATGAGTATATGAAAGAAATGCTGCCCAAGGTCAGGAGCATAGGAAGAACCCAAATGACTGACTACTGATCACGAAAGAGGAGAAAAGACCTCTGGAATTTGTACCCTCACTGTTTTTCTTCCTTTTTGTCTGAATTCACAGGAACAGTTACTGGATCACAACCCATTCTCCTGAGCTCTTCTCCCCCTGCCTTTTAGTTCGCACCATTTTCTGCATAGATATCCCCCCTCCGACACACTGATTTCATGTCTGGCAATGCCTGTACAGCTTCTGTAACTCTTACAGAGGTGCTTTGCTTCAAGCAGTTTGCATCTGGGCAGCTCAGTGGTCTAAGATTATACCCTGGTGCTTGTTCAGAGGCATGAACTGGGAGATGATCTACTGCTAAAGCTGGATTAAAAGAGGCTTTAGGGTCGGGTGGGATGTGTGGAGCAAGAGTCTGGATTCCCTATGTCTTAATACTGTTTTTTCCCCTCCCATGCTTTTTGAAAATTACTGGCCCAAATACAAGCATTATATTTGGGGTGTTCCAGAGCCAATTCAATTTATTCCTAGTACGGGAAGCATTGCTATTTTAATGAAAAAGAGCCCAGATCAAGCTACAGAGTTTCAAACACAGAGTATCACAACAAAATACTTCCAGGAAAGGGTTGACAATCACCATTGCATAAAATGGGGATTTAACTTTTCTGTAGCAGCTTTAGAGCTGATCAGCAAGATGAGAGAAAAATCACTTTTCCTAAGGAGCTGCCACAGAATATTTAGCTGCTCTCAAAGGGCTTATTGTAGAAAACATTTTTTACCAGAGAGAAAATGAAGTCTGGGAGAGAACCAGCTTGGGGCTGAATGAATTTGAAAAGGCTCTTTCACTGCCTGTGTAAGCTTAGTCTATAAATCAAAACTATTCGGGCTTAATTTTTAACTTGTATTTATTAACTGGGAAGAGGAGCTGCTGCTAAAAAAAACCAACATCATTTTAATGGACTCCTTTGCTGAAAGCATGCAACTACGGCTGGACCAAACTGCAGTGTGGGACGCTGCAGGCAGCACACAGACAACCTAACCAAGAACCCTCCTGCCCTCCAAGACAGACAGATAAAGAACATACATGCTGTGCTGTAAGGCACCGAGCTTTACCTTTCTGGAGCTTCGATGCATTGTCCTGTATCCAGCTGAAAAGACTGGCAAAGTCACAGTCACAGACCCAGGGGTTGCCCTCTAAGCGTATAGTCCGCAGCGAGGGAAGCGCTTCTAGGATTGCCACATTGAGGCTTTGTAAGTTATTGTCATTCAATTCTAACACTTGGAGCTGTTCCAGGTTCTCAAAAGCAGCCTCATCCACATCCACCAGGTTATTGTTGCCAAGGCTCAATTTTACCAGTTTTTCTGCTGATTTGAATATCCCAGCATCAAGCTGTGTTAAATTATTGTAGCTTAAATCTAAATAGAGCAGTTTGGTAGACCTGCTAAAAGTGCCCTCTTCTAAAGAGGTGAGGGAGTTATTCCTGAAATCCAAATAGACCAGATCTCCATAAAATATAAAGAAATCAGCTGGTATCACCTGAATGTTGTTATCAGCTATGAGAAGTTTCCGTACATCCAATGGAAATGAACTAGGAACACTTGGGAGTCCTTGATCCCGGCAATCTATGGTGTGGTAGTCCATACAGCTACAGACAGCAGGGCAAAAATGACCCACGGGTAAGAAAAGCAGGCAGACAAAGAGAGAAGAAGGCAGAAGGCAGAAAGGAAAGCATGGCAACATCGTCAAGGATCTGAAAGCTGTAATGAGCACCACTTCTAAGAGAAAGACATTTTGCTCAGCTGAGCAGCAGTGCCTGGTATTTGTGTGTGTGTGTGACTGTATCCAGGAGATCACATATCATCATAGATCCGATAGCAGCACAGCCTTGGGAGGGGGAGGGAGAATGACTGAAGGAGGGAGGGAGGGAGGGATGGAGGCAAATGTGTGGATTTACACTGTCAGAATGTTATAATGCTGCACAGTGCAAGGGAAAGCGATGATTGGGCAAGCGGTGGATCTTTCAAAAGGGCTCCCTTTGCTTCTGTGAGCTAAAAAAAGCTGAGAGCCTGCTCACATATTTGCTGTGTATTCCAGCAAATGGGAAAGCACACCTGATCCTGTGACTCCGACACCAACAGCTTCTGCTTAAAAAGCCCTCCAGGTAATAAACCCTAATGAAATCACTGACTTTGTTTCTTTGTATGAGCCTATCTCAAGGTGAGCAGTGCCCTATAGAAAGACAGGTGAGGGTCAAGGAAGCATCCTGGTTGACTACTGACTGTTCTCCCTTTCCTTTGTAAAACAAGGAGCAGAAGAGCAGCAAAGGGGGAGCCCACAGACAAGGAGCTTGTGCTGTTTCTGGATATGACTCATTATCTTTTAACCAAGAAGGATAACCTTCTATAGCAACAAGGAATATGGTCTCAAGAGCGTGGGGTTTTTCCTTCCAATTTTAATGACAAAACCAGCTACTTTCTAATACAGCATCGGTAATGTCTGTTGGGCCACACAGAAGTGCAAACTGTGGCTCAAATCTTCAGTGAGTTAAAACTGAACAGATTTTCTTCATTTTCAGGGGGTTGCAATATTTGACAATCGATCTGTCTCCTGTGGGCCAGCAGAAATGATTTTGCAGCAAGGTATCTGTGTTTTTCTGACATTCCCAAATCCACACCCAGAAAGGCAAATCCTATGCCAGCTGCAAGCTAAACATTTAACGCCATCCCTCCCTCCTCATACATGTCGTATAAGCAGATAGAAATGGGACCCTAGAGTCTGGGCCATACCGATGCCTGTGAAGGAAGACTTTTCTAAAGAGACAGGTTGTATTTGTGTACATGTGTCCTGAAGATTAGAGCACAAACTCAAACACCTTTGGAGAGCTCATTCCTATGGCAAAGAGCGGCCAGTAATCTTGATTTAAGGTTGTATTTCATCACTGAATTCAGTATCTTTCATCCAGGACATGGTACAAGAACTTCCTTCTAAAATAGCCTATCCTCCCAAGATACTGCACTTAAGAAAGTGCACATAAGAAAGCAGGATTATCAACCTCTCCTTCAGGAAGGACATAGAAACGCTGAACTGCTGTGAGGGAACAAAGAGGGAGCCGGATTGTTCTCAATAGCACCCACTAACAGAAAAAAGAGACTATGGACACAGATTAAAAACCATCTGAAGAGATGAAAACACGTCTCTTTTCCTGTGAGGGTGGTGAGACACTGGAACAAGCTGCCCTGAAAAGTTGCGGAGTCTCCATTTACACAAATATCCAAGAAGAGAAATTTCTCCCATGCTGTACATGGGGCAACCTGCTCCAACTCTGCTTGAGCAGGGGATTGGACAAGATGATTTCCAGAGATCCCCTCCAGCCTCAGAGCTGTCAGGAAATGAACGTGCCAGGATCAGTTATACTTTTGAGCACCTCTTATGTTATGCAACACCTTGTTTCTAATTCATACATCTTTCAACCAAACCACCTCCAGCCAGCCTCTACGTCCCTGCCATAACCACAGGTCCTGCTTCAGGTAGTTTACATGTCTTGAATTACTTTTAAAACACCACCCACAAAGAAATGGCCACAGCGGCCTCCATAAATCACCAGGGCAAAGCCCAGCTGAATTCCCAACATTATCATTTTAAACCTTTACACTCCAGAGGAAGTGGAAGTTTGATATGAATAGAAATAATAAAAAAAACCATGCAAAGTAACTCTCATGATCAGGATTCAATGAATCAGCATCAACAAGTAACCGCATCTGGTATTTCTCATGCAGAAATGATGTTTTAAACTTTTAACGCTGTATGTCGCAAATACCTTGCTCCTGCTGTGACTGGTTTTCTGCCTCTAATTTAATTAAGGCTTTAGGTCAAGATAAAGCTGTTCCTAACACAGGAAAGCAGATGTGACTCAGTAGCTTGTAGTAATGATAATTTTACATAGAGATTTAGCTCTCTATTTAGTGAGTTTATAATACACAGGACTTAGGGGTCCCTATGACTCCTCCTATGCAGACCCACCTTTCCCTGTCAAATGTACAGAATCCGACTCTGCCGTTTTCCTTTCCAAGAGGCCTCAGTGTTTATTATGCCTGTTCCACAGAGGGGAGACTGCAGACAATAAGGCACAATTTGTGAAAGATCCAAGAACATGTTAGCGGCACGGGTAGGAGCAGGATTCAGCTTCCTAAAAATTCCCCCAGCCCGTGCTAAAACCACCATTCTTTTCTCTACAGAACAGACCTTCCTTTTGCTCAGGCACGCATGTGTGTTCTTTACATCTTACCCCCTTAGGGGTAAGCAACAGTATCTTCACAGCTTATTCTGCATGCTTGCATGCAGTTTGTATTTTCTCTGTAGAACCTGTGGAGCTTTCCTGTCTGAGAGGTTGGTGAAGGGGATGACAGGAGACTAGGGATTACTGGCTCTGGAGATTTTGGGATAGGTATCCTGTAGGTTTGCCAAACATCAGCCCTGCTCCACAGCATCCAGGAAAATGGAGTGTCACTGCCAACGTGTCCCAGCTACCAAGACCAGGCGCAGTGCCTGCTATCACAGGCCACCTGCATGGTCTGGCACCTTTCTCCTGCTGATTTTGATTCCATAGAGCTTCTTCCTGAACTGCCTGTTTCTGTATAACATTCCTGTTGCATTTTGTCTGCTCAGCTTTATTCACTCCTTAGCTACTGCTTATTTCTGTATCGATTTTCCTCACAGCACAAATATTCTCTGGAATCATTCTGAAGCTTCATTCACTTGCCAGACATTTCAGGCAATTCTGGATAGCAGGAAGGAGACTCGGCAGCACAGCTTTCTATCTAATAAATAAAGCTTTACTTTTGTCATCTTTATTTGCATCAGTCACAGTAACCTGCTCTGCTACACAAGGGGTTAGCCTGCTCTCTGCTACGTGCACAGCACCCTCTTGTGCCCCTGCAGGACAGCAGTCATTTCACAGCCACTCTGGTCTCTTCTGATGAGGTAGGAGCAAGTTTTACCATAGTCCTACAGTTTACCTATGCTGTGAGCTTCACTTCTTCCTCTTCCAGTAGCCTATTAAGTCACTCCATGCAAGAAAATAAGATATAATCTCAGCATTGTTCTTACATGCTAATCGGTGGTGTTCCTTTGGCTACTTGTTACAGTAGCAGGGACCCTAAATCACAGATTGCCAATCACCTATTGCATGATGGCACTGAGAACATTCTTCAGTAGCTCACGATGTATCATGCATAACAGGATTTTGTTTGGCTTCACCTGCCACTGTGGTAAATACAAAACCTGTGCTCCTGCCCTCTAGGCTCCCCTAAGGCAGGAGGTAAAGGATGAGTTCAAGGAACATGCTTGTACTTCAAACAGGATAACAGTTTCATAACCAAAGAGCTCTGAAGAAGTTTGTGACAAACCCTTTTGTGCAGAATGAGGATACAACACCAATTTCTCTCCATAACTTCCAGCTGTAGGAGTTGAACAAACAGAACAGTAACGGTGGACAGGCTTTGGACTAAAACAACAAAGATCTGGCTTTTCGTTCTTTCAATTTGCTATTCAGGATACTGGTAAGAGAAATGTCTAAAATAAAACAGTGACAAGCCCACACTGGTCCTGGATCTTTAGTGTGCTTGTAGCACTACATCATGGCAAGCAGGAGGAAACAAACAGAAGGAACCAAACAAAACCCATTTCCTTCATCTAGTGAAGCAAGAAATAGCTTTGCAGGAAAATGACAAAGATTTCACCTTATGAACTTCCAACTGTCCCCTAAAATGTGCTCAAAACTTCCTGGAATAATTGAGCAATGGAAGAAAGAAAGAAAGAACATGAAGGATCACAATCAGCCAAAACATCCTTACCTAGAAGAGACTGAAAATGGTCCATCCCCACCCACATTTTTGAAGAGCTCATTGAGCATATTTTCCCATTGAGAATGGAAACTTCCTCCTTCCATGGAGAAGGTTATTATTCCAAACTTATGCTTCATTAAGGCACATATGTCCGAGGCTGCTGTACCAGGTGCACACAAGGACTACAAACAGTTTCCCTCCTCACCCTCATACATTAGCAATGTGTCATGGGGAACAGTGTTCAAACTTGAATGATTAACTGCATATTAATCCATCAAACACTGAAATAAGGCACTAAACAACAGCTCTGAATACAAGTCCCATTTTTCTTCAGATGTTTACCATTTGGCTTCCAGGGCTTTTTTTCCTTTTGGGAAAAACCTTCCCGTGCTATGACCAGGTATGTTGTATGAATGCAGTCAAAGGGCACCTTCGGACAGTTCCCTCTGATCTTATATATAAGAAGTGCTGAAAAAGCAAAAGATTCCTTTGTCTTACAATCCCTGAGATGTAAGAAACTGTGAACTGAAGCTTGTGTTACACCTGCCCAGGCCTTCTGTGTTGCTGCCATGCCACTGGGAGGGAAATGCCATCAAAATTAATCAATCTGGCAGCAGCAAGGATTGAGTTTGAAAACTTCAGACACCGCAGTTCAGACTCAAATAAGACCAGTCTAACCCCATCAAAAGACTTCCATCATCTGCTCTAGAGAACGTGGATCACACACATATGTGGTCACTGCCTTATTGTAAACCACTGACAATCTCTAAAAGCATCCACGAGAAATGGAACAGTGTAAATTGTATTTTCTTGTCCCCTCAGGAATGAGTTTGCATCCAGCCATTACAGTGTAGTCAACTCCATGCCCTCTGCTTAGCTGATCTTGAATTACTGTAGCTTTAAAGCAAATTAAAGGTGACTGAAGGTGGATGTTCTCCTAAGCACAGAGGAGTGCTCATGTATATCCACTGCTAGTCTTGTACGTAATAGCATCACAAAGCTGGGCTCAGGTTTCTTCTTGAACAGTATTTATCTGGGCAGATTCACCAATGGGTCTGTCAAGTTCTGAAAAACCTCGAGGAGATCAGAGATTCTTTAAAACCTAAGAGTTTCTAAATAATGACATATATATATATATATATATATATACAAAATTCACTATCAGAGCTGTAGGGGAAAATTTATGGAAGTCAATGACTTTAAAGTAGCGGTTGGAGTAGAACATAACTTTCATACCTGAAACTTGTTTCAACTTGCACCTAAACACAGAAGGAAGTTGGAGCAAATTCTCAAAGCCACAAGACATGACAAAATTTAATCCAGCTCTGATGTAAAGCCAACTGGTTATTTTTAACCCATGACTGCTACTATAAAGCAAAAGACAGGAAGCTAGTAAGTCTTGTGGACTGATTTCCTCCAAGTCATGCCCTTCATACTCATCCTTTCCCTCTGCTGAACACTCTGTCAAAGCACTGAATGTGCCCCTATGCAATCTGGCTGAGCAGAGGGTGCAGTGTGACAAATGGTGCATGTTCTAGCAGAGAGGAGGCAAGTTATCTTTCAAGGAAGGAAACCCAGAAATTATTCTGAAATATCTGGGAAGCAAATTTATGTTCTCTCAGTAGGAAGCAGATAGTTTCAATGTGTGCCCTGTGCCACCTTGAAAACCCTTTAGAGAGTTCTCTTTGTTCTAATGAACAGCAAAGGCATTTATAGCAACTAAACCAATTGACAGCTAATGCGTATTAAAATACCCCCTATATATTCTTTGAGTATAAAACCTCTCTGGAGGTCAGCACGGTAAACCAGAGAAAAACAAAACCAACAAACCACAAAAACACCCCCCCAAGCAACCATAAAACCCCTCAAACAAACAAAAATAGGCCCTGGCTTGATTTTTCTATCAATAGAAATGTCATAACATTAATGGGCCAAATGTCTTTTGCAGAGCAAAGCAGATGCTGCACTTGTGAGGATTTTATGCAAATTCGTACTAAAGATACAAACAGTACCAGAAAACAGATCCATTTACAAAGACACAGCTAATTTAACTGGAAGTCAGGGGCTTTTTGTGACTCCTCAGTTTGCTTTGATAAGGGATTTTACAAAGCCATTAAAAGCCACCTTCCTTGGCTCTATTAATTTATTTGACATGGTAAAAGCTACTCACAACAGGGGCAAAGAAACAGGCTGGATCTTCTAGACCTCTGTTTGAATGCAGATAAACACTGCCCCCCCCTCATTCCCCAAAACAGTAATTTGTGGTCACTGCCGTTCACCCATCTACCACACTGATTGTTGCTGCATACCCTTAGAACAGTTCGGGTTGGAAAGCACCTTAAGATCATCCAGTTCCAACCCCCCTGCCATGGGCAGGGACACCCCACACTAAACCATGGCACACAAGGCTCTGTCCAACCTGGCCTTGAACACTGCCAGGGATGGAGCATCCCTGAGTAACCCATTCCAGTGCCTCACCACCCTCACAGTAAAGAATTTCTTCCTCATATCCAATCTAACCCTTACCTGTTTAAGCTTTAACCCATTACCCTTTGTCCTGTCGCTTTCTTCATCAGGGACTGTAGGGATAGGACAAAGGGTGATGGGTTCAGACCGAAACAGGGGGAGTTCAGGTTGGAGATAAGGCAGAAGCTCTTCCCTGGGAGGGTGCTGAGGCGCTGGCACAGGGTGCCCAGAGAAGCTGTGGCTGCCCCATCC
>JBCJKH010069954.1:0-34371 GCA_039877255.1 Loriculus beryllinus
CAGGGTACAGAGTGGAACCTACTTGACATACTTTTATGTTACATATCAACTTTACAGTGTTTCATCCCTATATCAAGAGCAACATCCAAAGGATGAGCAGGGCAGCTGAAACAGGTCCCTGTGCTAAGCCTTTCCCTTCCCCACCCATGTAGGGCAGGAGGGAAGGAAAGGAGGTCTAATCTCCACTGATGCACAACCAGGAGCATGCTAGTGTCTTGTTGCCCCAGGATGCTCACCTCCCTCCTGCTCCTCCCGAAGGATGCATCAGGGAGCTACTGTTGTTGACATGATATGCTACTGCAGAGAAAACCTGAGCTTAGCACACCGTCCCAGGGAAGACCTATCTTTAGCCAAAAGGTATTCACTGGAGAAGCTTGGGTTTTTCCATGTGAAGTGCTGCATTAGATGCACACACAGGCAGATAGCTTACTGAGGGCCAAGCGGCCATGGGTGCTGATGGGAGCCAACCCTGGGGCTCTTCCTGAGCCCAGAGCCATGCTGGCACATGGGGCATCTGTCAGAGTTGAGTGTGTCTGCATGTCCAGCTCAGTTTCACTGAATGCTTCCTCACACCACAGCAGCCATTCTAGGAGCATCCTACCATCTCCCAGGGCTGAACCATCTCAGAGCTTCCCCAAGTCATTTGGGGGAATTTCACTGTATTTCATCTGCAGTTTCAAATGCTGTTAACACTGGTTTAGTGCTCTCAAAAAACTGAGACCTTTGACCTCTGTTTTGGGCTGCCTGGCTCTGAAGGCTCACCAGTTTTAATGACACTTGGGAGAGCCCAGCTGGGATTTTGGAAGTGCTATGGGTCCAGGAAAAAGGTGAGTTTCACCTGGTTACCCCACAAACGACTTTTTGTCACTTTGTTTTTAATCAGGGTTTAAGTACACTGAGCACAGTACACTGAACACTGAACTGTATTTCATACAGCAGCCTTCTCATTCCCATCAACAGCAGCAAGAATGTATTTAAGAAGCCCACTTCAAAGAAGCATAACTCTCAAGATTCCTCTGACAAGAAAACCACCATGAAAGAAGTGTGTTATCCATGAAAGACATGAGGAAAGCCTGCAGGAATCTCCTTCCTTCCTGCACCTTCACTCTCCCCAAGAGGAGGAAGGGATAAAAAGCGGGGGATTTTCATAGCTAGATGGAAAGAATTTTGGTGAACCCCTGGGTCATGGCAGGGGGGTTGGAACGAGGTGATCTTACTGTCCTTTCCAACCTATGACTCTATGATATTTGCCCAGCCCAGCCTAGTGCTGTGTTGGAAGCAGAGCACCAGCAGTTTTCATAGGAAGCACTAGATGGGAGTAAAACATCAAGCAAAGTCTGCTTGAGGAGCAGCAGGAAGGTTTGTTCAGCCAGGGCAAGTGAGCAGAAGGTGCTGCTGGGAAGATGTGTGCTACTCTGATGCAGCTCCAGAGTAGTCTAAGTTAACTTAAACTAAACGTGTCTGGAAGTGCTGTAATAGCATTCGGTGCACAGACAAATAAGCAGAACTTCTCTGACATGATGCAGAGGGTTGGCCATCTGTCCAATGCGGAGTTGCTGTAATTGGAAGGAAATAGAGGGGCTGATTCATAGACTAAATATTTTCCTTCCTTAGGCAAGTGCCCAGGTGATCTCAGATGGTTCCCAAATGTAGGTGCTATCTATCATCTAGCTGGCAGTGGAACTTGCTGGCCAGAAGTCACACACCTGGGCCAGGAGGCTACAAACTCAGCAATATGGGATTTTTGCTTTAAAGGAATAAACAGCATTTACAAAACAGAGAGATGTTTACACTCTTGCAGAATATTAGCGATGCAGCCTCCTCCTCCTCGTCTTAAGCCCATTACCAGGGGACAGAAGTGCTTCCTTCACCTAATACTGAATGAATTATTATTTTTAATGAATCCTCCCAATTCCCATTTGCACAGAAGAGGATGAGCTCATCCCCCAGATATGTAAATCGTGTTTGCTACACTCCCCCCTCCCCTTTCCCTCTTCCTTCAGGAGGAAGCTATGTTTCCACACACACAGCCGTTCTGAGGATGTGCGAGTGTGTCACATACCATACACATCACTACATTCCAAATCATGCACCTGGGCTGCACACAGCAAGTCCTGGCAGGGTGATGTTATTTCTGCTTTGATTTCCTCTCTCCCTTGAAAAAAACACCACCACACAATAACTTCAGGGCTGTTGATGTGACTTTAGAGCTGATGAGAAGTACCCAGGGCACAGACCTTTGACAAATAAATCCCCCACATCACAGCAACTTAACACCTCTCTGCATGTAGGTGCTCTTAGCCATGCACTGATGTCAATCAGGATTGAAACCCTAACAACTTGTCCCAGCCCTGTACAGTTAATGACCCAGGGGGACAAGGCAAAAGGTCCTGTGGGTATTTCAGCTTCCTCACCCGTTTTCCTCACTAATTCAGTGAAGAAGGTGCAAGGTTAAGCGTTAACTCTCCAGATGGACCCACCCCCTGATGAAATGCCCCCAGGTCCTACTGGCACAATGTGCAGGACTATTTCATCACTTTGTAAACAGTCAGCCCAGCCGTCATTTCCAGAGAGGAAACACAATGGTGTTTCATTAATGACTGACCCAGGCTGGGCTGTGTATAAACAATCTCAAAGGAAAAGGAGACTCATCTCCCTGGCCCATCACCTGCAGTTCAGAGCCACGTGGGCAAAAGCCAAGGCTAACACCTACAAAAAACAGGCAGAAAAGCAGGTTGGGGAACAGTGTTGTGACCCCACCATGCAACAAACCCTGCACAGACCCAGACTGGGACCTCTTGGGACCCACCATCAGCCCTGCCTTAAGAAGTCCCCGGCTTCAGGGAAGCTGAAGGGTGGTGCCTATCAGTGGCCAAGTGAGGTTTTAGTAGGGATAAGCCAAGACGCAACATTGGTGCCCTCATGGATAGTTTGAAGCCATTACACAGTGTGAGTGGGGTAGAAGGAGGAAGCTCTCTGGTGACTCAAAAACACTGCCCATCCCCTGGCATGATGAAACATGTGCCAAATTGCACACCCCAGAAAAGGCAGAGCACAACGTTGCCTCCACATGTTCATCTCCAGGTGCCTGTTGGCACCCCAGGGTAATCCATGCTCTTGGGAGTATAGAGGTCATGGAGGTCCCTTGCTACTGCCTTCGCTGCTGCTTGTTCTTCTCTCCCTCAGCACTTTTCTATGACTTCCTCTCCTTCTCTTTGCTGACACTCTTCTTTTTCTCTTGCCTCTTGGCTCCTTTTCTATAGTTTATCCTCCAGAGCATCAGCCTCGGGTTGGCCTGGTAGTGCCATCATCCCTGGAGAGGGCACCATGCTACACTCGCACAGAAGCCCTGCAAATTACTAGATCAAAACTTGTCTGCAGCTCCACGCTTGCAGCACTGAAAGTGCTGTCTCCCTTTCCTGTTGCTGCAAAAAAGACAAAACCTGTTTCAAGTGAAAGCAGCAGCTGCTCAACTAACAGTTCCTATAGTAAGTGATATCAAAGACCACCTCCAACACCAGCCGAAGGACAGTTTTGTTGCAAAAAATCCGCTATTCTCACTAGTAAGCAACACATCAAGTAGAGAACAATATGTCACTGAGAGCAGCACCGGACTAATGGGTGGGTGTGCAGGAGCAGTAACTCACAGGAGACAGAATTAAAAGCACTGTAATTAAATAAGCCTTCAACATCAAAAAGACATACGTCAAAGAGGGCCAGCATGGTTTTATTAAATCAAGGCCAGCCTTTCCCAAAGAGATGGGTCCGTAGGTAATTCGTTCTGCTTGTTTACTCAAAGTTCAATTGTGTTCCACTAGTATTAAATATTTATTTAATTTCTCTGTGCATAAATGATGGGACATACTAGCACAAAACAGTGACACTGAAAGCTATATCCATTAACAGATGCTTTGCAAGGAGAGGGAGAATGCTACCATGTATCTTGCGTTATCATATAACAGAAAATAGAGAGGAAATGGCTTTTTTAGTTCTCCAAAGCATGCAGTTCGACAAATCTCAGCAGCCTTATCTTGTGCAGAGATTAAGCTAGGCAAATAAATTAAAACAGTGTAATCAATGAACGCATTCCTTTTTCCTGTTTGTGAAGAAGGGAAGGGAAGGGGGGGTAACATCAGGGAGTCAGGTTAATGAATGCGTTCATGGGCCAGAATTACAGAGAGTATCTGTGCACACACACATAACGCTGAGCTATTGATTACACATAACCCTATTTGCAAAGAAAACTCCTTTGAATAGTTTGTAGCTCTGATTAGAAATTGGACCTGTGAAGCTGACTGTAGGGACTGCAATTAAAAATACCTGTACCAGCCTATCTTACCAAGTTTATTGATTCAACTGCACCAGCATAAAAAATCTCTCTGCTGCAGGGTACTGAATGTGCACTACAGGTTAGTGCTTGTATCATTACATCAGGTCAGCTGAACACAGACAGCATTGTCCTACCTGTGTTCTGCCTGGATGAACTGTCTTCATGGATCACTTGAGACCCTAGCTAAAACCCTGAGAAGACCGGCCTCAGCTACAAGATTTAAACATTGCAATAAAAATGTTTATCAAACATTTTTAACCAAACCAAACAAACAAAACTACACAAGGGGAAAAAGCTAATAGCTGGAAATAGGATTACAACACAGGCAAATATCCTGGCTGAAGAGCCGCTGGCATGTTTGGGAATGAACTCTATTTTGCAGCATTTGCACCTTTGCTTTGGATTCCTTGCTGAACAAGGTGAATTGGGGTTAACGTAAACCTACCTTTAGTGCAAATGTTCTTCCAAAAATAAACATTTCTAGATCAGAGACTCAGTGTTAAGACCCTAAAGCTTTCTGCACTGCTCCAGGCCCCCTCAGGGGCAGGATTTTCTCCTCAGGAAGCTCAGAGAAGCACATGGAGCTGTCTCAGCTCCCAAGCGCTCCAGGATCAGACCGCTCCAGCAGTCAGGCAGTACCCATCCCAAAAATGCACACTTTAACCCAGATAGCTGGAGGAAATTTATTGCCACAGCTGAACTATCTGATCTGGCTAGCCTGTGTGCCTCCTCCCCTGGGAGTGCAGATTATCTCCTCTCTAATCTTCTCTCCCCTTTCTCTAACCTGCAGACTGCTACCAGCAAACACGCACTGTTTGGTCTAGCCTTAAGCTGTTAGCTATCCGCCTTAGGGCCCTACTTGGTATTCGCTTGCAAAGCCCCTGGCACGTTTTGGAGAGACATAAATAGAGGGAGATTCTATTTGCTTCTGTTGGCCACAGCTTCCTCAGGTTACCTCTGTTTGGGGATAACGGCTCTTTCCATACCTTAGATAAATACAGTCAATTCTCTTCTAATATTTTCCCCATGTCTGCATGTTCACTTCATCTGTTTGTCCTGGGACACTTCTAGTTATTTTCATTGTTTTTCTATGGGCGTTCGTAGGCACACCTTTGTCTCCTACAGCAAGGACCAATGCAGAGCAAACTGTGACTGATACAGGAAAGAAGCAGGTTTTCAGATCACCAGAATGAGCAGAGGGCAGGACGAGACACAACAACACAAATAAAGGCCAATTTCTTTCCTTCCCAGGGCCCTGGTGCAGAAGACAGGACCAAAATGCAAAAAGATGTCCTCTCCACCCTGTTTCTAGGATTCCTCCTCCAAGACACCAGCCGAGTGAAGCCACCCAAATGCCACACAACAGCCTGCTGCATCCACCATCAGCACCTTGCTGCTCCCCATCACCCCTGAGACCAGATCAGCACCCCTGCTCTACCCAAAATGAACTTCCTGCCTGCCACCCCAGGCTCCCTCCGCCACCACACCACGTCTTTCAACAACAATCTGAAGTAGCTGAATCGGTTACCAGGGCTGTGCAAAGCTTTAGTGTAGAAGCATGAACTCTGCTCTTTGGTTTGTAATAACATATAATGTATTGCTAAAGGGAGACATTACAGTAGCACTTAAAACTGACCAGCTTCTGCTACAAGAAGAAAGCCATCAGGAACAGTTTTGTCGTGCACCAATGATGGTTTTTCCCACTTTGCATTGCAGTTAAACCTGACTGAAAACTACTTCATCCTAATACAAGCCTTTCCGATCATGACGGTGACATCAAGGGTTACTTGCTGTCGTTTGCCTAGCCCTCAACTGTCTTGCCATGCAGCCAGCTAAGAGAGAGTCACACTGAAAAGTAGTATTTGACGGTAGAACTTTGAATAGTGTAACAGAAAAGAAAACCCAAACCCCACAGTGCTTTTCAAGTGAATTTCTTATGTTCTATAATGCTTTTCTTGGGGGGAAAAAATGCAGGGATAAAGTAAAAAGGAAATCAAAAGTACACCACAGCGTGCAAGCTCCTCCATTCAAGCACTCCGAAGCAGCAAGAACAGCTCATATTTGTATGAGTCAAAAAGTAAAGGCTGGCAAACCCTTTCCTAGGAAATTATTTCAGGGAATACTACCGAATAGCGGCGGTGCTGTTATTTAACTTAAACATGGAGCACATTATTTTAGCTTGATTTTGCCCTTTGTGTCTCAGATCAGCCAAAAGGCAGCCATCCCTGTGAGGGAAAGTAGCAGTGCTTAGTGACACGCTAGAGAGCCCTGAAAAAACTTTGGTTATCCATTCAGAGACAAAGCTGTGCTGTGGGCAGAACTTTCAAATACCTTTACTAGAGCAGGCAGCCTTTGATTAATAAGGTCTCCTCCAAATGAATGTTAACTATTAGACCCATTAATAACTGAGACCAAAGAAAAAAGCACAGATAGACCCAGGGCCTGACTCTCTCTCTGCAGATAAGAGACCTGCCCCTGCTCAGACTCAAAGGCGACACTCATTCTCTGGAGCAGGTATAAGAATAGACCACAAGTCACCCGCATTGATTTGTGTTTCCCTCTGAATGGGAGAGAGAGCTTGGAGAAACAGGCTGATGCCAAAACCTTCTGCTAAGATGATGCATGAATCTAGCTGCTAGTGTTGACCTGCCCCATTGCTCTCTTTTTGCAATACCAGCTTCCCTGAATAAATTATGTCTCTTTGTCTTTTACATCTGATTTTATTCTTCAGCAACCTTTAACTGGGCTTCCTCCTTTGGGAACAGAGTGCCACAGTGTTGACAGCCCAAATCTTCCCCCACCACCTCTCCATCCTCCCTCTGTGCTCAAGGGGCACTCAGTGGGTCACAGGGACTTCTGCCCACCACCCCTCTAAAACAGCAGCTGGGAATTACTGCCTGGGCTCAACCAAAGTGCTCTAACTGCTTTGCTTTGAGGTTGTAGAGACTCACTGGCTGCTACATAGATTAACACCAGCAGCTGAGAACAGAGCTTGTGGTCCTATGCTTGCATGAGTATTTTATGGTAACTGTGCCCCGACACAACTTGATCCACCTGATCGGGGAATGCCTTTTGAGATGTGGTCTTGCTGATTGGAAACAGCACCAAAATAAAGAGTAAAAAATAAAATTAAATACACATTCAAAGGCAGAATTAGGTGATACCAGCCAGAAATATTAAAATCTTATTATAGGACCTCATTCTCTAGAATTAGCAGCAAGACAGTGGGTTTACTTTTTTTCTTCTTTTAAAGCTAGTGTATCCTAGCTCTGTAGTGAAGACACGAAGGTGAAGGAAAAACTAAAGAAGACTTAGTGTTTTGTTGTTTAGCTGTGATACTCCAAGAACAGGGTTTTTCTTATGATAACTATATATGAAGCATTTTTGTAAGAAACAACTTGGGAAATGTCCGTCAAAATCACTATAGTTTCTGGATAGATACCAGCATATCTGTTTCATTAGGCCTTTAAAACATGTTTGCCTGGAATCTTACCTATAAAGTCACCTAAACATGACACACGTATAACAATGCTTAAATTGTTACTAAATATAAAATCTATTACTATTATATGTGCAATGTATGACATGCATATTGTACTATATATGCATCAGAAATATATATATTTCTGAAAACTCACTGTCTTACTGCTGTGTTTTGAGACACTTTTCCTCCATACAGCCCCAGTAACTCACCCAAGCAAAACCAATCTTACCCTCTTTTTAAATTTTCTGGTTGCAGCAGATCTGAGATAAGAAGAAAAACAGGGAGGTCATGGAGAAATTCTGTCTAACTAACTGAAATCAGAGCACTTGTCTTTATGGGTGATTTCTCCACAAAGCTGTCATCTTCTTTCATGAGAAAAGAGTATTTTTTCACCCGGGTAACCCTCAAAGCAAATCTGGTTCTGGCCATCCTCCCCTCCTGAAACAGTGAGCTCAATGGCCTGAATAGTCATTATGATCCTACATGCAGTGGGTGGTTTCTCTGTGTTTCAAATGAAGGCTTACACTAAATTAAAGTGATTGGAACCTGCAGGTTGTCCAAAGGACAATATCCCTGTGAGTGCTGAGGAGAGCATCAAGGGGACAAGTGGACCCAAGCTGGTGGTGCACTCTGGCTGTGAAAGGTAACGATGAGGGAGAAAAGAGTGAGGAGGTGCTTTCAGGATGATGTATTTCCAGAGGAGAATGGCAGACAAGGAATTTGGAGGGAAAAAGTGGGTATTAGTAAACAAGAGCAGAAATAGTGGTCAACAGTCCTGATGTTTTAAAATATATTACAAATTTTTGGAAAAAAAAACCCAATATTTGAAATGCAAAATCGTTATGGAGAGCTGGAGAGATCAGTGATGTGGACAATCAAGCTCACAGGTCACCAGAAGAAGAAATTCAAGCCTATATATGAGCCCTGCCAGGATACAGAGGATGTTTCCCCATGCTGGCATGGCTATTACTTTCCAAGGATGGCACTCAAGCCTCTGCACTCATTTCCTCAGCAGTTATTTTCCTGGAACTCAGTGGAGTATTTCTTCCCTTTTTCTCCTCCCTGACAGAAAAGCATGTGATGTTATTTAATGTGACAAGCCAGCTTTCCCATCATTTTAATTTCCTTCAAGGAGAGGCACCTCACACAGAAATACACAATGCTACACAATAGTGTGCCAAAGGGTCCAAGTGGGGAGCGGGAAACTCACTCAGAGTGTTTCTAAGAGGGTGACAAGTAATGAAGGCTTTTTCATAATTTTCTGTCATTTCCCCCCTCTTTGCAGGCTTTCAGTCAAGTGACATTTTGTTTGATAGTCACATCATTTCCCAATTACAGTTCCTCTGAAATTCTTGTGAACAGCTGAATAATTCCTGCCATGGCTTTGTTACAACTCATTTCACTGCATTAGCTTCCACTGCCTCTCCTCTTCAGAGGCTGAACCTGGAGAAGTAGTTTGAATCTCCCTCTCCCACTCCACTTTCACTGAAGCAGGTTTCTCTCATCTAACTCCATTTTGCAACATGTCTATTACAACCTGTTTTAGTGTAATTCTCCCAACCTACAATACCTAATGTAAAAGAAAGGCTAAAATGTGTCTTAAAGACATAATTGCCCCAGCCGCTATAGCACTACTTACCTGAGGCATTTCTGAGCAGGCAGAGCACCTACGAATAAGAAGGATTAGAAGCCATAACATGAGTTTGCTATGTTCTAGATTCTCCAGGACACTTTCACAGTCGAAGGAGAGCAGTAGATTCAGGGCAGGATATTCAGAAGCAGAAAAAAAGGAGCAATCCATCCTTTTTGCCTTTGAGAAGATGGATGCTCATTGAACATCTCTTCTGAAAATGTCTGTACTCATCAGCAACTTCACAGCTATAATGCAGCCCACTGAACACCAGTGACAGTCCTCTCTCAGGTTAGAATATTCATATGGGGAAGTTTTTATCCCTC
Organism: Loriculus beryllinus; assembly: GCA_039877255.1. Classification (NCBI taxonomy): domain Eukaryota; kingdom Metazoa; phylum Chordata; class Aves; order Psittaciformes; family Psittacidae; genus Loriculus; species Loriculus beryllinus. The sequence continues at coordinate 9,771 of JBCJKH010069954.1, forward strand.
AGGCAGAGCAATATTGAGTTTGTTAGCTCAGAGGCCACCTTAAATGGATGGTGCGGTCCTGGCTCTGCAGACCAAACGCTTATCAATCTGGCTTCCATCCTTTCTCTCCACCCTCTGCAAACTAAAATAGCTGTGCAAAAGCAGAATCACCCCAGTCCCTGCTGCCAAATAAAAAGCAGTAACATGTGCATCAACAACAGCAGGAATTGGAGTCCTGCTGCAGAGCATGCAGATACAAGCCTGTTCCCCAGCCCAGTCGTGCACCTCGTGCTTGGAACATCTTTGTGTAGCTGTATGAACTGGTTCCCAAGAAGTGGAGCACATGGCAGGAACTCGCTGGGGCCACTGCACGAAGCCAGGCTACAATGCCTACGCTTGGGTGAAATTGCAGGTAGAGTTTTTGCTGCCACCTGAGCCCAGTAGAGAGGGCACCAGGCTGGGGAGTCAGGAGCCTTCAACTGCTGTCTTGGCTGCTCTGTTGATGCTATGCAACGATAAGCATTGCAATGACGTTGTGCAGACAGGATCTTGCACCTGCAAGCTGGTCTCAGAACTCAGGTTAACACCAGTTTTTTCACCCTTCCTTCCCTCACAACAGTCAGGGAATGAATTGCTCCACCCAGAACCTGTGCCCCAGCTTGCATGTAAGCTCTAACCCTCACCAACACAGCTGAGCCAGGAGGTTAAAGTGTCCTTCCTTCCCCAGCCCAAAAGCTGAGCAAAGATTATTCTGAGGTCACTTTTGCCACAAGCAGCATATTTCTGAGAACATTCCTGACCACAGAGTCCCCACTGTGCTTTGCTTCTGCTGCACTGAGCCAAGAAGCGATAGATTTCCTGCTCTTAAAATACATTAACGTAATAAAAGTCAGAATTACAGAGCCTGGTATTTGTGATTTACAGCCCTAGGCCAAACACAACAAGTAAGAAATAAGAACATCCTGTGGCAACTCAAATAATCCAAGTCTGTAATGGGGGGGTGGGATGGCATGTGTGAACTTTTTACCTGCAATAGAGAAGAGCCATTGTGCCCATTACAGCCAAAACAAAAGTGACAGAGAAACATCTGCAGTACTTTTTTTTTCTGGTTTTCAAGCAAATAGATCAATGTTGCTAATGACTGGCCTCGACAGCAGTCCTGTCTAATTACCAGCTGTGCTCGGACATTATCATCTAATATTAATACCACTGGAAACCCTTATTACATTCGGTTTATCATGATGTCATGTCTGGCTTCTCGTCTTTCTTCTCCAAGTCTGCATGGTTAACCTAGACCTGCATCACCCCCTGCTTCCAGGCTGAGCTGGAATTTTCAGAGTCTCCTTGGTGAGGATGGTTTCAAGAAAGACATCACAGGGCAAGCAAGACGCTACAGACATTCAGTCTCTGCTCTATGATCAGCTTTGTTCTGTATCAGTATTTTATCTTTATGCATAAGCACAACCCCAGTGACCAGCTAATGAAGCTGAATTTTAGTTTTAATGTGTTTTGACCTGAAGAAAAGTGCTTTTACTGTCACTGACAAAAAGACTCAGATGAACAACCAGCTGCACTCCAGCACTGCACCTGTAGCACCCAAGAGGAGTGACCCAGACACAAGACCTTTGTCTTTCAAGCCTATGTATCAATGGTAGAGTCATGCTTTCCTGTTAGCTTTAGCAAGCAAAAAAGGAGGATTATTTGTATTTTAATGACTGAACTTAATGTTTCTGAAGGGAGACTGAGAAATCCAATTCAGAAGAAAATTTAGGCTAAGCATTACACTGTACTATGTGAGGTTCTGCGGTACTAAAATATCTGCAATGACTCCAGGTCCACGTACTCTCCTGAGGACAACATAGTCATTGAAGGTTACATTGAACCACAGAACACCGAAATAGTGTGCTAATCTCTAGTTTAAACAAGTGGCAGACAATAGGAGCTTGGTTTTTCTTGCTAGCTTGCTGCAGCAGCCAGATACCCAGAGGAACACACCTGCAGGAATGAGGAAGTGGATAGATCTTGCCTTTGAGGCTGAGACACCTCATGTTAGTATCATCTTCTAGGAAATGGGCCCTGTTTCCACAAACATGAACTAGACATTTTCCATAAGCCAGTTGGCTTGTTGTCATCACTTAGGAGCTTTCTTTCCCCCCTCCTGCCCGATCTACGGGGAGATGAGCCCCACATCCCTTCAGCATTGCCACCTTGGCCCCCATCATCATGCTGACAACAGTAGCTGTGCCATCACTTCAGAAACCAGGTGCTTCTACCCCAGGGGTACAAACAGCATGACCCCATTCTGTATAAAAGGGCCACATTAGTCACAGAAAGTGCTTCCAGGAAGGCTAATGACAGGAAATGGACCCAGACACTGATGCTCTGCATATTAAGTATCTCTGATTGCAAGGATCTTCAATTTTCTTCAATTAAATAATATTCAGAGGAAGTACTGGTTGCAAAACTTCTCTGCCATCATCTTTAATAGCTGGTAAAACAGTTACTTTGACCCCTTGATGATGTTGCATGACCACAAAAGCAGTGGAAGAGTAGAAGCAGTCTTCTGGCACAGTAAGTTGAAAATGACTGTGCATGCATGAAGTTTTCTCACAGACATCTGCTTTGAGGTCCTTTGCTCCTGTGTACCCCTAAGCTGCCTTCCATTACAGTCATCTGCAAGAAAAACAGCTATGCCTAATCAGAGCTATAAACCAAAACATGAAGTTGGTAGCAGCTGGGAAGTTCAAACAACCAAGTAAGAGTCTGAGTAGTGTGAAACTCAAATGGACTTCAACAAGACAAAGCTGTTGCGTCTCCAGCCAGTGCATGGCAATTGCCTGGAGCTCCACCATTGCTCTGTGTGTTGAACAGGGCACTCCCAAATCAGGCATGCCCATTTTCTGCCTTGATTCATTTTCTCCCTTTTGCTGGTTGGTGGTCTTCCATGCATCTCTGAGAGGATATCAGAGTGTTTGTAATACTATCACCTGTTGAAGCAGCTTTAGGAGTTACAAAAAAAGTAAATTCTCTTGCTCCTTCCAATGAGATAAGATTTTCTTCAAGTTTCTGAGCTCAGGAGAGCAACTGTGCTGCATGGTGAGGAAGAGCATTTTTTTTCTTGCAGAGCAAGTGAGAGCCCTAAGCATCTCTGGAATTACTTCAGGCCCCATTGCTCGTGTTTTACATGAAAATCAGCCCACCACGTTTTTCTCAGGTGAATATTCTTACTGCTGCCGGCAGCATTTCCTCAGGACTAGCAACCCACACCTTTGTGAGAAGCCTCACAGACTGCAACGCTCCCCAGCTGGCTTCTAGCTCCCTTGGGATGCGTGTATATGGCTCATGTCAACAGAGCTATTCTCAGTACACCTGTGAAGAGGAATTGTTATTTTCTTATTTGGATTTTGAAGCAATACCAGGTGAGAACAACAGAATATGCCAGATGGGGAGGTCAAGACAGCACAGTCTCAATTACAGGACTTCAAAGCACATCAATTTTTTGTCTCTTCTCAGCACATGAGTCCCAGCTGTGTCTCATTTGCTGGTGACAGAGGATATAATGCCAGGTGGGATAGATCATTTCACCCCCTCTATCCAAGCCCAAGGCAGTCTGACCAAGGCCAAGGTGGTCCCAGCAGGTCTGAGGTGATGAAGGAGAGCAGATCCCCTCTCTGAAGTCTGGGGCTCTCACTGACCTCCCATCCCAGCCCACCAAACCAGTGGGATGAAGAAAACAGCTTCTTCCCACCCCCAGCATAGCAGGCATCTTTTTGGCTGCTATTCACAGTGCCAGTCCCTCATATTAAGCCACAACATGAAACAGCAAATGAGATCATGAAAAGCAGCAGTGTGCATGCAGCACAGCTAAAGGTCACTGCTGCATGTGAATTCACTTTTAAAAGTAATTAATTGAACAACAGCCTGACATTTACCCTGCAAAGGGATTTTTGAAAGTTTGCTTGCTGAAGCCTGATGTTCACAGGCTGCAATGTTTACTGCTGGGGAGCAGAGGATCATTGTTATTCTAGAGCAAAGAAAAGAAAATGGATCAAATTCAACTCTGAGCAAAGAAAAAAACCCAAACAAACCTATAGGCAAACCTTGCACTGGAGTCTCTCATCTTTGCTCTTTCTCCCTGCTTCGTTTCATGGGACCAGTGAATACCATTATGGCTGAACAAACATTTTTAATGCAAAAAGTAATCTTTCCTCAGGGCTGAAGTTTCACACAGCTTTTCCTACCTCAGAAATATTAATGTTATTTGCAGCAATGAGAGTCTGAATAATGGTCAGGTAGGGCTGGGTTGGTTTTTTTTTTTTTTAAGATATAGAGGAAGAAAGAATAAAAGAAAGGAAATTGTGCTGTTCTTCTTACAGCTTCTTTTTAACTGATAGCTCAGTTGCAAGTGTCTCATCTTTCTGTTTCACAGATGGGCTGAACTGGGTGTCCTGATCAGCGTTAGCTTTGAGGTGCCAACAACTTAAAGCCAATTCTTTTTACACACTTGGTTCCTGCATGCCCCTGGGCCATCCATTTCCCTCTGACTATGCATGCCCTTTTAAGCCCTGGAAGGAACAGATCACAGACTCATTATCGATGACGCTGAACACAGTGGTTGCTCACCCAGAAGCCTGTTTCAAACAATGTTCTTTAAGTATTTTGTCTCACAAGGAAGCTAAAACGTGAATTTTCATTGTGGACTTGGACCAGACTATTCAATTTTCAGAACGTCTGAAGCATGAATGGAGTGGGTATCAAAGCACCTCAGCCCTCCCCAGCTTCATGTCCACTAAAAATAACAACATAAAAATTAAAATAAGTCTTTTCTCCAGTCCCACAGCAACTTCATTTCTTTAGTAACCTCTAGTGTGGACCCTTGCTTAATGCTGTTTGAAACCCCACATACGTTGTGTCTCCTGGGGCTTCCTTATGCACATAGTTAGTGACACCCCCATGCTAGCTTGGTAGGGTTTTCCATTAAAAATCATGCTCATCAGCTTCCCATGGTTCCCATAGGCTGTGTTCGTATCTACCTGCCCAACGCTACTACCAGTTCTTTCACCTTACTATTGCTAGGAGTCAGACTTACTGCCCTGTGACTCCCAGGATGCCCTTTAAAGCTTTATTTATAAAGGGAGTTTATAATTAAGGATTTCAACTTTCCTTTAAAGAAACAAGCTCTTTATATGCAATGATACTGACTTTAAGTGTTGGCAATGAAAATCTCAGTCTGGTGTTTGTATCTTCTAGTCACAGCCAAGCCTGTGATTCTCAGCATTGCAACTGCAAGCAAAAGCTTAATTCTTCTTTACATATCATGCACTCATCTGCTATTTGTTGAGTAACACACAGCTTAAAGGGAATCTCATACATTTAGCACATTGTAGCACCTGGCATTAGAATGCATACGTAGAGACATCACATGTATCTCCCAAATCCCAGTGCAAATCAAACATTAAACAGTATACATTCTCTAACGTATTTGCATAATTAGATTTTGTATTATTTATCACATAAATCACAGTTACAATCTGCTTTTTGAATACACACCAATATACACAGCTTCCCACTGCAGGCTGGGTGGAATATAAAGATACTTAAGCCAGACTTTCCAGCTCTGCTATTGCATAGGCACTAGGAAAAGAAAGAAAGCTTGCTACTGTGTCAGGGTGGTCCCTGCAGTCACATGAGACCGACTGGATAACTTACCTCATTAGTTTACAGCTAGCTCTGAAATTAATGGTGCAGCTCTAAGAGGCCAAGCTCAAGAAGCAGGTAGATTTGCAGATTAATTGCAAGTGCATTTAGGTCAATTATTTTAAAAAATGATTTTAATTTCCTAAAAGGAACATTATGTGGCCAGTTAATCTTATGTCTGGCAGGGCAGATGTGGCCTGGGACCTTTTGTACATCTTGGCTTTGGATCCCAGCTCTCCTATCTAATAGCCAGAGTTATTTATCCTTAATGCCTGAGACAAATCTGAGCCCACCAGGGCTGAGGTCCTTTACAGGCTGCTTATTTCTCAAGCACACCTGATGCACAGGCATATGTGGCATGTTTCTCAACATTCAGTACTAACAATTTCTCAATGCCTTTATCTACATACTTCATTGGCAGAGTTTCTCCTGTTGACAAACTCTGATCATGATGCTGAGCTCTTTTTTGTATGTGTTAATGGCGAAGAATTTCAGAAGGAGCTGAACAGAGCTGATCAGGCAGAAAGGTGGTATGTGAGCTTGGAAATACACCTAGGGAAAAAGAGCCTACCTGTGCCTACATGATGTGAAGCTTGGAGTCACAGTTACAACACAGAAAAGACACCCTGAAGTGATCACTGACAGTTCATCATTTTCTAACTTGGTCTACAGGAGCAAAAAGAAAGAAAATATCAGCATATGTTGGGTGTCATCAGCGAGGGTAATGAGAACAAGACAGAAAGGAGTGCTTTGCCACCACATAAGCAGAAAACCTACATCCTGAAAATGGTGTGTGGCTTGCTTCTGCTCTGCGTATCTAGGAGGACATAGTGAAATTGTAAGGAACAGGGACTCTTCAAATTGTAAAGAACAAAGCCAAGGGATATGCAATATCTTTATAATGCAATCTCATTGCAATACAATTAAATGCGTTATCAATACAATGTAATATCAATACAATGACGTGCTATCAAAGCTGTTGAATACCAAACTGTTTTTCACCAGATAACATACTTCAAGAACTAGAGGATGTTCAAGGAAACTGGGTGAAAATCAGGTAAAAGAAGCTAGAAAACCAGTTCCTCACATAGAAGGTAGTGAACTTCTGGGACTTGCTGCTACAGGAGACTGTGGATGTCAATAGTATTAGCCAGTTGAAAAAGGAATTAAATGAATTTACAGGCAATATATAAATAATTTCTGACAGGACTAGGCAAGGCTGTAATCTGTATAATATTTATGACAGTAATTGTAGATGATTGAGAGCTATAAATGGCAACGACCAACAGAAACAGCAGGGCTTGCATAATTTCCTTTAGCAGCCACTCCTGATCCCATTAAAATCTATGAGAATTTTGCAATCATCTTCAGATGAGGCCAGCATACCACAGAACCGGAATAAGCTCCCATGTATCATCAATGGGACTTGTTGGTAACCCAGTAGCTAAAGGCTGTGATGGATTAAAATCTGCTTGGTAAGGCTCAGAAAGTTCAGAGGTCTTCTACAGTTTTGACTGAATAATCCAGTCCAATCCTGGAAGCCACATAGTGCAGAATGGATCTCATCAGATCATAAGCAAAATCTGAATGCAAACATTACTACAGATTGCTTACCAGAAACGCTGTTAACATTCCACAATGAACTTCGTTGTAATTGGATGCTGTGGAGCCATACATTTTCTGTCAACATCCTAAAGATACAGCATCTTAACTTCCAACTTCTACAACAGAGACAAACAAAACAACTCATCATTTGGGAAGGAGCCATGAACACACTGGGATTCATTGGGCCGCATCAAGGTTTATCTGAGCTTTTTGTTTTCTTGATTTAGAGGGTTCTTTGGGAGTGCTCCACAAGGACACTCTCAAAATCAATGTTCCCATTTATAAGTATCTGCAAAAATTCCCCTAACCTCCCTGCCTTTACATCACATGTTTTTAAACAGCAGGAAATCCAGACTACAATGAAAACCCCTGCATATTCAGCTCTTCCAGCAAAATGCTGAATCACATGACAGCTTATTCATATGGTTCGAGTTGAGCTTGTCACAGAGAATAAGCCAAACTGAAAGAAGGGGCCATTCATGATGGTTTACTAAATCTCTCTTACGCCAGTTTTCTATTGGAAGGGTAATATCAGCCACAGTGAAGAGCCTAAATCGTGCTCTGTGTGTCAACTGATAGTGAGTTATCTTTGACACAAGGGAAACATTGACCCTTGAAACTACTGATGAGACGTAATTCCCAGGTTACTGATGGGAAAAGAGATGTGTGGCAGCAAGATGACACTAAAAAACCCTCAGGCAAAACCCCTAGGAACTTGGTAACCCCACACTTAAAGGCTACAGTACATTAACTCTTCTCACTAGGGTGTCTCAGTCTCAGACACTTAGTAGGCAACTCTGAGTCTTCTTTAATTCAGGTAGGTCAACTGGTAACTGTCAGGTGTGGTTTTGCTATCCCAGAGCCTGTGAGGCTTGCAAGAATTTTCTGCATCTAATGTATGTGTGCCAGCCTACAATTTGCCACCAACCTATGCTGGTAAGAGATCTGAGATGAGGCTTGAAGGAATGCACGTGAACATTATATCTCTAGAATCAGATCTTATATCATATGCTTACTCCACTTACAAAGCCTGTTTCTCATTGCAACACAAGCAATCACCCCCGTGACTCTGCTAAATTGACTGATGTGTCCCAGTTAACATCTTGCACGACCAATTCTGTTTGAATTCTTACAGATTAACTTCAGTTTTGAGAGTTAGACAGCAATAGTTATTTCCCAGTTATCTTAAACAGTAGTCAAAAGTACTGGGTACACGTGAAATTGTATTGATATGCAGCTTCAGAAACTGTAACCTTTTACCAAGACACAAAGACACATTTTACTCCACATGAACTTGTGATTTCTGGGAAAATAAACCCAAATTGTTTGCTTCATTCCAACAATTTTTTTTGCATAAATTATTGTTACTGATTGGCACAAACAAACCTCACCTCCTTACCACAATGATGCATTTGTGTGGGAGCAATATCATCATTCCTCTTTCAGGTTCAGATTATGAACTCCCCCTTTACTCAGCAGCCAAGAATCTTTCTGGGGAATTTCTTAGGAGATGAATGAAGGAACAGGTCAAAACAGGCTGCTGCCCAGTGCCATCCTAGATAAACCTTGGTGCACATACTTACCTAGAAACCTGGATAGAAGAGATCAGTTCATGCCACTAAGGCTTTTTTTGATGTGGTTCTGCATTACGGCATCCTGAACACTCACTCCCCATTTCAAAGCCTCAGAAGCAGCAAGGCTGAGCAGCAACTTTCTCCTCTCCTGATGGAAATTTGCATCCATGGGTTTTGTTGGGGGTAAGAGTGAACTGCTGTATTAAAAAAGAATTACATCTGTGGTACAGACAGTTTTCCATCCACAAGCCAAGAGTCTTTTTATCATTTTACTTCCTTGAACAGATTAGCTCTGATTAACAACTGCTTTATAGAAGCCTGTGTTGCAACATCAGTTCCTCCCAGCTTTTTGGTTATTATTTTCCACTTCATTTACAAAGACATGAGCTCATGTCTGGTGCCAGATTCTAACCTCTGTTCCCTTCTTACTCAGACAACAGATTTCATATGCCTTCATGGCTCCAGAAGTACCCACCTGAAGGTCAGCTCTGAAGCACACCACATTCTTCCACCATGAAACTTTCTGTCTCTGCATCACACTACACCAGGGCAGTTGGGTGTTACATATTCTCTTAATGCAATTTTCTTCATATGAACTCTGCCCAAGTGTTTCTTTTTGATAACTGTATTTCCACAGATACAGCCTACCCCTTCAAGACACTACTCACAAGACGAGAGTGTGAATGGAGAAACATAGTGGACTAAAGGAAGAGCCTCTAAGAGCTGAAGGCAGTAAGCAAGGCAGCTGCACATGCACAAGCCAAAGCTTTCTTGTTTTGGTTTGGATTTAATAATGGCTAGTCAGTAGAATAGAGCCATGAAAGATGCACTTGTCACTGCTGATTTCCTGTGCTCTGCCACAACTCCCACCCCTCTGGAGAAACTGGATGCTTCCAAATCTGAGCTACTTCAGCTGAAAAAGAGCCAGAATGCAGTAATCCCACCATGTATGACAATGGTCTCTTTTATCCATAAATGAGTGTAATGTTGGCTGGTTCAGATATCCAAATAGTATACGGATATTATATTAGTGTGCCACACAATAGCTGTTCAGAAGACATGAACTTCAAATCTGGCCCGTTTAAACAAAACTGAACTCATAGTATGACACTACACCTGCTCCTTATATGTCTGCTTCTATTTCTGTCCCTACAAGTGCTTTTCCCAGTTTGTTAAGCTTCTTTTGCCATTCTATACCTCTTGTTCTGTGAAGGACTTGCCCATATCCTTTCAAGCTACACCAGTGTGCATTTCCAGTCAAGTGAAGGGTCACCCGGGCAGGGTAAAGAACTTGCAAATTGCAGATTGCCTAAAAGAGGATGTCAAAATGAAAAACAGGCAAAGAAATGATTTTTTTTTCCTTATAAATGACTGTTGTCAACACTCAGACAACAAAATTAAGATTCCTGGAGGTTTTTTGGGGGGAAGAAAAAGAAAGAAAATTGTGGGTGCTGCACATTAGCTGAACAGAAATGCACATTGCTGGTCACACATTGCTGACACTGTGTGTCATACACACAGTCTGCACAAAGCAGATGATGTGCATTTAGACAACCACTTGCTTCATCTGCTGCCATGTATTGACATGTTGGAGGTAATGAAATCCAAACTGTGTTTTAATAATACAACTGCACTTTCAGAAAACTATTGATAACTTTGAGTGTTACTCGGAACTGTTGCCACCTCTGGAGACTTTCATTTAACATGAAACTAGAGCCGATTTTCCACTCAGTTAATTTTCTTCATGTGAGGCCAATATGCTTTATGAAGCTCAAAGAAGCTCTACCTCCAGGATTTGACATCTGATTTCATTAAGACTTTTGAAAGCATTTAATTAAGGATTCTATCTCTGTCCACATTCCTGCGATCACAAAATGTTGAAGACACCAAGTGATGCTCTCATTTTAATTTTGCCCCAGATAGCTTTGAAAAACTGCTCCTTGAGCTGAAAGTGTTTCTGCTGAGCCCTGGCAACAAGAGCCTAATAATGGCAATGATGTGATGTACAACATGTATGTTTGTCTCTGGCACATAACAGAAGAAGCAACTGCAGCTCCAAGCTTCGGGGGACAATAAAGAGGAAAAGGCCATTCAGGTCCAGTACTTACCTCCAGCATGGAGTGAGTCTTCTGAGGTTGTGATATTGATGTAATCATTCATGAAAAGCGGCAAAGATTTTATTTCAGCTAAAGCCAGTAAACATCTGAACTTAAGCGTGTAGACAAAGAGAGCCAACACTGATTTAACAAACATGATTCAACCCAGGATTTTGCTTTTTCTGGGTTTTTTTTTGAAAGGACAATTTAAAGTTCTGACAAGGTTAAACACTATGCCTGACTTGGTAGTAATTTCACAGAAACAATGAAAACAAAGGGTTAAAAGGTCCAAGACACACTAAGTGTTAAGCTTGCAGGCCACCCTTTTGCTTTAGTCTAGGGGGTGTTTGCATCCTGGCTCTTTACAGCCCACCAACAAATCGACTGTGTGCTAGCCGCTGCAAATGCCAGCACACTGAGGAGAGCAAGAGCAGGGTGGAGGATATTGGAGCAAGGAGGCTCCTTAGGCTCTTTATTGACAGGGACTACCAAGAAAGACTGCCAGGAGACCCATATTTAGCCCCTGGTAAGGCAATTAATTTACTGCAAGATGCACACAACCTGAAACAAAGCTCAGGGAACACAAATAGGACTCCAGTGCTGCAAATAAGGCTGTTCATCTATAAAATCCTTTATTGCTGCTAGACTCCATTGGACCTATCAAGCTCCCCCACCTATTTCCTCCCCCCATCAGTGTCTCTATGTAAAATACAGGAGCAGGTTTCCTCTCCAGTGATGATCTTCCAGAGCTCACCACAGATACAACACTGTCTTAATCCAAACTCTGAGAAATGAGATTCCTACCTTGTATTCCTCAGATACAATGAATCAAATCCTATTAATCCATCACCATATTGAAAACGAATCAGATGTATCTGAAGAGGCAAAAAATACTGTCAGACTTGGTGAATAAATACACTCCTACATATAAAGGTCAGAGTTAAGTGAGTTTCAGCCACTGCTGACCAGTGAAGTAGCCCAGCATCCAAAGCAGAGGGTTCTCTTCTCCCTGCCCAGCTGCTGTGGTGGTACCCAGCAAGACTGCAGCACCCAGCTGTTGGTTGCAGCAGGGCCAGAAAGCCAGAGGACAGATTGCTCTTCAAAACAATGCGCCTCCCTTTGCCAAGCACATAAAATGTCACTGCTGAAATCCACAGATGAATGAACTACACACAGAACATTGATTAACAGTAAAATAGCCTGTTTGGATACATCTATGAAATGCCTATTTGGATATACTTCATTTTGCAGGCCATTTATCTACACCCTTACAATAACTTTACTTACCAGCATACAATTTTCATCAATAAATATGGACAGTGATTCAATTTTCTAAATGGAAAACATGGTCTACGTGACCCTAATCCCTCTGCAAAATATCTCCACCAAAACCGCCATATAGACACACATTAAAGTATTTTCATTATTTTTATATGTGCATATAGGCATATTTAATTTGCACACAGGAGCTTATACTAAAAAGAGTTTCCTCCAGCCATTTGCCTTGTGGCATAGTTATGGCATTCTCCAGCCATAACTACTTGTTCAGCTTTACTGCGCACAAAAATGGCTTTGGAACTTTCAAAACAACTGATGTTTCCACCATAGTCGTAGAACAAACCAATTCCTGTCAGAAAGAAGCAGCTGAAGCCATGCACATAGAGTGGCCAGAAGGAAAGTGTGAGTCCACAAGCAGGTGGCTCAGGTGGTAGAGGCCCAAACTGAGCAAGGGGACCCAGCAGGCAGAAATGCACTTTCTGGTACTTGGGTGCCCTGGGTTGTGCTTGCTGGGTACAGAAGCCATGTTTCCAAGCACTTTTTGCCCCATGCAGGTCTCAAACATCAGGCCCCTAGAAGAATCGATGCAAAGAATAGTTTGGGGTCATACACACCTGGAAGAATGAAAGAGTTGAATGCCAGGGTATTGAGTATATAGAGTCTGTCTGGAATAGGAATATTTAAGCAGCATTTCATCCTGAATGAAGTGAGAACTTGCTTAGCAACAGTGGAGAGGCTCGCATTCGGCAAAGTTGTGCACATGGTATGTTTAACAGCTTTCAGATGAGTCAGGCAGAGGAAGGCAGTAAGAAGGGTACAGAATGACACGAGAAGTACACCACAGTGTTGCGTTTGTGACCAATCCAGAGCTGATCTTCAGCCTCCCTGACACTGTCAGGGCCTGGAAAGAAACCAGACTTCAGTAGGAACCCAAAGCAGCAGTCTTGGAGAGACTACCAGGAGACCTGTACGCATCCCTGCATAACTCAATTCCATTTCTGCAGGTCACACAGAACCTAAAATGAAGCTCAGACTCCGATGCTGCCATTGGGACTGTCTGCCTCCAAAATCATCCTGCAACAGGAAGTCATGCTGAGCTTCAAACCAGTCAAGCAAGCTGTGGTGAGAGGCACAGGTCAAGACAATATTACTGTATGGAGGAGAATAAAAAAGGCATGCCATGGATTGCTTCATATTTGGCAAACACACAGTGGACAGAAATGATCGCCTCAAGCACAGCAAGCTAAGGGGAACTGACAATCTGTCCATAGCCTGCTGCAAAGCACTCTGAAAAGCAAATAAGTTTATTAAGTGTCAGTTGGACACTTGCACAGTTAAAAGTCAGCTGCCAGAAACAACAGTTTTGAATGGAACAAAGAAGTATCAAGCACTGAAAACCTGTCACGAGTCCAGGGTTTACTGTGAGGAGTCTGTCCTGTAAGCAGAGAAAGTAAGCAGAGAAAGGGAACTTGACATGCTTGTGAGTGAACCCCCATCAATATTAATGAAGAAGAAAATACTTGTAGCAGTGCTGGGAAAACAGTACCTTACCTTTGCTGGATAAAGGATGGGAATGCTTGCTCATTGCCACAGCACAGAAGCAAAATTTGAAGTGTTTAAATATATAAACCCTGAAGACCTGGTGAAGAACTTACATCCTACAAGGCTTCACCTTCAAATACTTTCCTCCTACGATGACCACTTGATTTGGTTAAAAATACCAGGAAGCATAAACAGTGACAACTGGCAAGTCAGGAGAGAGCCAGAACAAACACAAACCAAGGCAAGTTTCATATAACAGGAACTCTATTAAATAATGAAGCAGCAACTGATAATGGATGTTAGGCTAAACTATGTTCAGAACAACTCAATTTAGAGCAGATTTACAATATAACACAAATTTCTGGTAAACAAAGTGCTTTCCTTTCAAGAAGGGTTTGGCTGAAGTCTGATACCAAAGGAGATGGGGATTTATGGATATATAAGAGGTAGATAAAACTTCATAGAAAGCTCTCTGCCTTTTGATTCTAGGTCCCACCTCCGCTTTGTGCAACACAAGCTCACATCTGCTGGTGACATCAGTGACTGCAGCCAGTAGTCATCACACCAGCCTGCCCTCCCAGAGGAATGTGCCTTGGGAGATAAGAGGTAACGCCAGCCCCCTGCCATGTCTGGACAGAAGGATACCAAGAGAAGGGGAGGACACAACTCCTGCTCCCTTGGAAGGCCTCAGGCAATGACCAAAGCAGATTAATCTAGTGCCTCAGGTCAGGAGAGTGCTACAATAAGCAGATAAGAAAGTTTCAGTTGCAAGCCCAGGCAGTCATGCAAAGCAGCTCGCAACTTACATGAACACTGGTAGTAAACCCAGACGCAAGCTCCGGGTCTTGCATTGTACTGCAGCAGCCTGTGAAGTTGGGTATAGCCCAAAAAACATGGATGTGCTTTGGGGACCATCATTCTCAGGAGCCTACCTCCCCCTCCCTTCAAAGCCCCAAGACAAGAATTTTGCTTACAGCTTACTTTTGTGTTGTACAATATTTTCTTTCTTACAAGAAAACTCAGCACACAGGGCAAGGAGGGAGAAAAGGGTCAGCTAACACATTCTGCCTATTAGAAGGAGACAATAGTGATATACTCCCCCACCAAACCCCTCATGCAAAACCATCTCTGCAGCCTGATGGAAACATTGCCTGATAGAGTTCAGGAGGCTCACAGGGAGCAAACTGCTGGTATCAGCATGATGCAAATAGATGAAGGACAAGTTGACCAAAAGCACTGCTCAAAGAGAGGAACAATAATGCAAGTTTATTCAATAGCTGTGGTCAGGCTTTCACTGGGAAGTTGGTTACTCTGCGAGTGGCTCTTGAGACTGAAATACCACAAATACTCCCATAGCCCCTCTCATTTTCATTTTGGTAAGAACTAGCTGTATAATATTAAAAAAATAACAGAAATGTATCCAAATAAGAACACAGCCACTGCACTCCAGATTATTTCCATATAAAGCCTTAATTTCAAACAGATGATCATTATGTGAAGCAAACAAAAGCAAAATGTACTGAGTAATGGACTCTGAAATGGAATTATTTTAAACAATCTACATAAATAATAACTAGCACACTACATCCACACATTGGCATTTGAGAAAGCAGAAGCATGAAAGGCTGAAGACTCATGCTTCTTGACACAGCATCGAAGGTGCTGGAGGCTGATGGGACAGCCATGTGCTGCTCCTTTCCCCTTTGAAATCTGGTATCATTCAAACACAGCTCAGAAGCTTTCTGCAACAAAACCTTGATCTAATTTTAAAGTAAAAAAGTCAAACTCACAGTCTGAAACCGTTTCCCACCTTAACTCTTTGGCACACAGCACAGTTGTCAGAGGATGACATTTATAACCGAGCATCAGCAAAGGAGTACTATTGTATCGTAGTAGGAATCCATTGCTCTCTGCTGAGGGTTTTGTTTAGTCTTAGCTTACAGGTTCAGAGCAGTATTACTATTTCTAAGGTAAAAGCAGTCCTCATTTTTTATTCAAATCCTCTCCTGCTCTCTCCCTCTCTTTTCAGCATTCTCAGCTTATTGAAAATAATTGAAAACTTACTTGCCTTCTTCAGCTGGATGATACGAGAAATCAAGTCAGATCTAAGTCTCTTCTTGAGAGACAGTAAAATATAAGCACAGAAAGGAAAATTTCCAGGAATTACCACCATTCCCATCCTGAAAAGTGGGGTGAAAATCACATGAGATTCTGCCCGTTTCTTACTTAGGTTTAGAACAAACATGACTAGATTTAAAGTGCAATATTGTACACACGCTGATCTTCAGGACTGAAGTTCAGCCCTATGTAGCTAAGCCAAAAAGCAAAGGAGCAGATGACTTTAAATTCACAGGGAAGTTGTAGCTCTTTCATTCCTACTCTTCCCCCCATGATGAAGCGGGGAGAAGAACAAAAGAAAAGATGACCATGATGGATACTTTGAATTCACTCACCTAGACAAGCACAAGAGAGACCATTTATCAACAGTGCAAATAACCAGAGCCACCTCTTCTCCTCACGAGGACACTTGCTGTCTGTCAAAGCAAAATCTGCAAACCAGATAGAAGTCCTAGATAACTGTCTTGAAAACTGGTTAACACTGTGCACTGGATCAAATTGTGTTGCCAACAGCAGGTTGGTTTCACATGACCAGCTGTGAACAGTTCAGTGTCATCTAGAAAGCATTTTGGTACACACTTGAAAGATCTGCTCTTTCATTCTATGTATTCCTCCACTTTCCGGAAAGGGACTGGAGCTGTGTACCTTCGGTGGGTAATTCAATGCTTAGCCCTGCATTTAAGCCAGCTATGACAAAGGTTGACAGGACAGCTGGTAATGACTGCTAACACTACACGATCCTAAAATTTCAGATCACAGAACTTACAACATTATGAGGCACAGGAAAGAGGTTTTAATGTCTTACACATGATTTTACAGCTGTCTGTAGCCTTGAACAGTTGTACTCATAGTAACTGATGCTCTTCCTGGCTTTAACTACAAAAAAGGGCGGTGCCAAAAATGAGTAATACAAACACTTCAAATGTGTTTAAAACAGTTGTAAAACGGTTTTCTTGAAGAGTTGATCACTTGATGCTGTGCAGTAGATTTTGCTTGCAACGCTTACAAGTTTTCTGAGTGGCTCTCATTACACAGAGGAAAAAGACTGCACATCTTGGGAGAAATTCCCAATACAACTCACAAGCAAGAAGATTGCTAAGGAAATAGACCTACTTTTGGCTGGTCCACATCCCCTGATTTTTAAGCTAGCTTTTCACAGGCATTACTATCTGGAAAAACTCCATGTCGACGGCTAACAGCCACCAGTGAGACCAGCAGCACCCTTCATAGCACCAAACCAAAAGAGTACTTCTTCCTCCCACCTTTAAAACATTTGATTTTAAAATCAGGGTGCTCACAGGCACTTCATATGCCATCTAGGACCAAAGCTGGCATCAACCTGTTCTGCCTTTGCCGCCAGCTTTCAGCTGCCCCGTTGAGAAGTGCTGTACCTCACAGGTATGCCCAGCAGAAGCCATGCACGACAAGAGCCACCAAGTGGCTTGAGGCAAAGCGTGGTCCTTGTGAGAGGCAGTGTGGATTGCAGGAGCTGGGCAGCCACAGCACCTCAGGGCTGGTGTGGAGCTGGTTTAGCTGCATCTGCCACAGTGATTCAGTCAAAAAGGCAGCCAGATGAAACCACGGATACTGATCTCCCCTCTGAACAGGGTTCTGGCTTCAGATGCATGATACTTTTGCAATGCGGGGGGAAAGCAGAGGAGAGATAGCGTCAGAAAGATACACCCTGCATAGGGAAGGTTTTGAAATGTAATGGTGTCTTTGGTCCCTGGTTTGAGATCAGAAAGAGGAGGGTGATGGTTGCTCTGATTTGGTGAGTGAAAAGCCACATGAAGCAACTGTAACAGCATAAACAGTGGGAGGCAGAGCTGCAAGAATAACTACAATTGGGAAAAGCATACAGCAACACAAGAGCAGCAAGACACCACACCTGCCTGCCTCCTGCTCTGCCCAAGATTAAGACTTTCAGGTAACCACAGAGTTGCCTTTTTGGCATTCAAGACAAAGGGAAAAAAACCACATAAAGTGAAAAGACATGTTGTGATGCCAAGAAAAGGTGACTAGGCCTAAGAAGGGAAAAGCGAGCTCTTTCAGCTGTCATCCTCTTCAAAATACTCTGCCAGTTCTTTGCCAAATAACATGTTGTGTGCTCATCTTTAAGCGTAAACATTTCAAAATAGTCAGTGTTGGTTTTTATTTTTTCTGTTAAAATTTGCTTTATGTACAACTTTTCTTCTCAGGAGCTGGTCACTCATGCTGACAGCCACAGAATCCCGCCTAGCCAGGCTTTCTCTGCAATTCACTGAGGATGTTTAAAACTAAACATAGTACCTTAAGATTCTCTGCTTTCCCATACCTGCACCTTCCCTTCCCACAAAAAGGGAACCTATCCATTGTTTTTCATTTGACCGTTAAGGAAAGCTTCTTTTTCTTTGAAAAATCTATTCTACACTAGAAGAAGAAGGGACAGAAAGGAGAGCACTGCCTTTCCAATGAGGATGGCTTTCGTGGGCTATCCCTTTTGTGAATGAAAACTGAATAGAGCATGGAGCAATGATGGCCATTCTGACACAGCCACCACTGTTGTGCTTCAGAGAAAGTCCCTGTTACTGAAATTCCAAGTCCTGTGGCTGCTGCTGACCCTCAGAAAGGCACTTCCCTCAGCACACCCACCTCTTTCAGGATACTACTTCCTGTGAAGCAGACACGAGCGATGCCATGAGAGCGACAAGAAGTCGGATCTTCAGAGGGATGCTTCTTCAGTTCACAACGTTTCACGTTTGTTTCCAGCTGTCATCCTGTTTCAACAGACCTGTGCTCTTGTCTTTCAATAACCTGCCTCTGTGCCAGCAAGAACACTGGAGAACAGATCTCTGGGCTTGTGCTCAGCAGCTGCAGCTCAAACCGTAAGTTCTCTGTGCATCTCTGTGGTGGCAATGTGCAGAGCTAGCCTTTCTCACTGAGCTGGTAGCTCCTCACAGAGGTGACAGGCTTCTTACATGCCTGTAAGAAGCATGTGAGCTCAGTCACCTGTTTTAGAAGAAGGATGGTAAAATAATAGGTTTAAGTTTAGCTAAACCTTGTGAAGACCTCTTTTCCCACCAGCGATCCAGACATGGGTTTTGGCTCTCCTAACTTAAAAGAATTTGTTTTTCCTATGACTCAGCTGTATCTATTTACAGCAATTTACTTGAACCAACAGAATGACTCCTGGGAAAGCAATAACTTGCCCCTGCGCTGACCCTAAGCATTTCCCATTAAGAGTGGTTGCATAGCACTATCATGGGCTTTAAAAGAAAAAAGAACCGCTTTCAGAACTTAATCCTTGAGAAAATCAGAGAAGCAACACATTTCGTTGTTCATTGAGGTTTTTACTATCCCCCTAACAGTGAGGAATTATTAAGACACAGTATGGTCGCTAGCAGGGTTGGCTTTTTTGGTACCTTTTCTTCTGATGTGCCAGCAACGAACAAATCTGTTCCAAGTTATGTTTACCTCACTACATTTTAATCCAAACCCCATCAGGTAGAACATGAGTTCCTTCTCTCTTTGATTATATACAGCTGCATGAAACCTATTTTAGCTAGTTAAAATTCCCAGTCCAGGCACATCCTAAAAGAAACTAATCTGAACTGTACAGTCACCAAGCTACATCCACAGGATGCAAGACAATCTCTTCATTAGCCTTCTGCAACAGCTTGGTTTTCAATAAACTTCATGCTCTGAGCAGTCAAGCTGGTCAGAGGTCAAGGCACACTTCATGGGTTTTAAAATACCATACACAAGTCTGCATGAAAGTGAGATTACCTCTAACTGGATTTCTCCAAGTTGCGGTCTACTTGCATGTTTGCTTCTTGGTTGTACATATATACAACCATTCCTTATTCTAGTATCCATAGTGGGAAAAGTCACTCTTCCACTCTTCATATTTGGGGTACAGACGTGCCCAGAAGCACCTAGCTACTTGACTAATACCCAAAAACTGTAAGGGCTCTTATGGAGAGGAGAAGAAGGAAGGCACATGAGCATGCACATATGAATTAATTCCAGTTGTGGGGTTTTAACTGTTCTATTATCAAGATATATGGAGTCACTTACAACATTAACATGAAGTGCCCAACACATCAGTAACTACTTGTCAGAGTATTTCTTCTCACAAACAGCAACTTCACAAAACCTTACTGATGCCACGTTGGGTCCAGGTACCCATATCATCTACTTAGGAAGTGGCAGGAACACTTAATGTAATTCTTAATATAACCCAACTGCAGTGAAGCACTCTACAAAGGAGGACACTGCATACACAGAGGTGACCATTACCCCAGCTTTGTCAACTAACACTATAGACAGCCTTTAGTGGATTTGTCTAAAGAACCTCATACCATTGACAAAGGCAAAACTGTCTGTGGTTAATCGGATGAAACACAGCTTTTGAGATGAGCAGTCAATGAAAAAGCCAGGTACCTTTGTATCACAATTAAAGTGGACTTCAGATCACTGTGGGAAGAAACTGAATCTGAACTATTGTATCTCAAAAAAGACTGAGTAAAAGTTGGTGCAGGCTTTTTAGGGGAGTTACTGTTCAGAAGTGCCTCAATCTTCTCCATATTTCTCGATATATAATGTGTCCTTCTTGCAGACATCTTCACAGACAAGTTCTATCATGGAAGGGGTAGGATTCATCTAGCTGTAATATGTAAACACAGCAAAGAACAGTAAGCAAAGAAACTCATCCTCAAACCACAAAACAGAACCAAACCCCCTTAACAACATGAGGCTGGAACATCACTGATCCCATTGGACTGAAGCACCAGCGAAACAAAGCATGTGTTAGAGGACTGATCCTGACACATTGAAGAGATCCAGTCTCTGGCAAGTCCTTAGCAAGAAAAAAACCCCAGACTTTTGTGGTCTGGTTTCTGCTAAACCCGTGACTCAGAAGAAGACACAATTTCCTCTGGGAGGTGTTTCAGCATGGTTCTATGGGGCCAAAATGCACTTTTCAAGGCAAGAGAACACAGAGAAGTGGAAACTTTATGCGATGTGTCCTAGCAGTCCAGAGACATGAAAAGGAAGGGGAAAACCGAAGTGCACCAGGGACCTGACTGAGCAGGCTTGAGATAGCACTGACTGCATCATCTGTATCAAAGAGGACAAACAGGGCTAAGCATGCCTGCAACAGAAAATACAGAAGTAAAACAGCTTCTCAAGTGATAGGGTGTATACACTGCTGCTATGGGGCAGAACTTCAGTTGTAACTGGCTGAAGTGGTTTAATGTGTTTTGTCTAAACTACTTCACATAAATATGCACATATGCACAATCTGTAATTAAATAATTCTTCGCTTTTTCTTTTAGCAATTCACATTCAAGATCGCAAAAAAACCCAGGCCAGATCAGAAGAATGATTGGCTTTGACTACAAAGGGTAATTTTGAGAGCTACCACATTCAAGCAAGTCATAAATATGGATAATAGAGTTGGTTCCTGTGGTTTTCAGCATCTGGGAATGAGAGTAAGTATTTTGGGGTTTGAGACTTGTCTCCAGTTCATTCACTGTATTAGTGCAGCACATCTGAATGGAATTACATGTGCAACTTGATCTTATTGCCTCAAGGATACATTTCTTTTTTCATTTCACACGGGGAGAGGTTCTTTACCCTGGTAATGGAAATGACACTTTCCACTCTCAGCACTTCCCTGACTTAAAAGACTACAGGAGAAATTGCAAGCTAAAGGTTCACTGGCATTCAACACGCCATCACTTACCGTATCATGGCAATCACCTACAGAGACAGCTATTATATCCTGAGATATAGAATACTTACCATCAGAATTGGTCGTCTTTGCTGTGTTCATCTAACTGGCATAAATCTGAAGCTACCACCTCACTAATCTGGTTAGCTACCTGCAAACATCTTCAGACCAAAATGATCTATGAGAGACCCAGACACGCTGATTAACCAATTCACGGACATCAAAACCATGACAGAAAACAGTAGCTAGAAAATTCTTCCTGTTTTCACTGAACCTGAAACGAGGTCTCTGCTCTGAAACAATCCAGATCTCCTCATTGTGCAGCCAAGGCAACTACAGAACTTATCCTCAAATTCTTTGGTCTGAATATTTCTAATGCTGAAGCCGCCACAGCAGTGAAGGCTGGGCTCCTTTCCCACTTCCTGTGGACTGGACACAGATCCAACAGTTTTTCTTGGACCACTTAACAGGATAGGTGCCTCCCTTTGCCAAAGTTAAGTTTGTAGGAAAGGCGTATTTCTAGAATTTAGAGGAAGCAGAGGCATATTCTCTTAAAACACTGGTATAACCTCCCTTCTATTAGCAGTTCACTTTCAGCATATAAACTATACATAGCCATCTGTTTAACAGTCCCAGAAATAGCAAAGTGACAGAGCGGACAGAGTATCTGAACAGTAAAGATTAATGATCAACTTTGAAATGCACAGTGGAAGGATGAGAGGCAACAGACAAGTTGCAGAAAAGGGAATTCCAATTAGGTACTGGGGGGCAGGGGGAAGGAGGGGAATCTTCACCATGTGGGTGTCAAACAGAAGAAAATTGGGCAGAGGATTGTAGTTTTCAAGATACTGAGAACTTAACTGGACAAGGCCCTGAGAAACCTGATCGCACTTTGAAGTCAGCCCTGCTTTCGAATGCGTTTGGAGGGATGACCTGCAGAGGTCTGTTCCAACCCAGGAGAAAAGCAAAAGTGGGAATGTCAGAAGCTTGTGACAGAACCAGTACCATTAAGTACAAAGAAAGAAGTCCAAATTGTTTAAGACAGCAAAATAACCAAAGTTAGGTGATTAAACAGCATACACTGAAAGCAACCAAAAAAAAAAAAAACCTATAAATTCAACTGTGAAAAATGGAACAAAGCATTACCTCTATAGTCCTGTGTTATAAGCTAATGCTCAGAACATTGAAATGCCACTGAGGAAAACATTTACTTAATGCACTATTAGAATGCATAATGGATCACACAGAAATAATGCACATCTCTAATGGCAATATGTGAACTTATCAGTGCCTTAAATACTATAATCCAGTCTTTGAAAGAATAAAAAAAAGTAGAAGACTCAGAGAGAGGTGATAAAAATGAGACAGAACTACACAAGAGATGAGACCAAAAAGCTTTTTCAAAGAGTAGAAAGCATGAACAGTATCAAGGCTATTAGAGAACTCCTACAGACATCTATCTACTGAATGAAAGATAACGCATTTAAAGCTGAAGAAAGGGAACTTGTGTCAGAGGCAAAGGCAAAGAAACCAGCAATGATCATTTCAGAAGCAAGTTAAAATCTATGCCCTGAACTGGTGCTATGGAAATTACTTAGTCTATTGTCAGAAGCAGCAGTTTACTTTCATCTCATTTTGACACGGAGTAGCATCACCTGGCTGAATGGCTCAGCATGGTAAGGACCAGTTGACACTGCATGAAATGCAAGCAGAATGCTACAAATTTATTCTCCAAGATTGAAAAAGAAGTGAACAATGTTGTTAGTTTTCATCTGAATGTTGTAATTTCTAGTCTCTAGATAGCCCATTAGTTACGTGCCAACTTTGCTTTCTACCGTTAAAACACCTTTATTACATAAAAAGTGCTATTTTGTTATTCAAAGTACTGTACACTGTGTGTATCATCTTCACATATCATCACAGCTATGCTTAGCTGAATGATTCTCAATTATTAGTGTTTAGAGTAAGACAAAATTGGGAACTATTTGCTTTAAGATGATTGCAAGAAATGTTCTCAGACCTGAGAGCAAACAGCACTCTGACATCGTGCAAGTTCGATAATTTTGACATATTCATGCCTTACCTTAAATCTTAAATTCAAATAAGATGCAAGCCTACTAAAGCTATTTAAATCTATTCTGTATTACTTCAGGTTTCTCCTATTTCTTCATTTGAAAGCACGAAGGAATTGTTAATGTAGTGAAGGAAATCTTTGAGGACCTATTTCTCAGTCAATCTTTTAAAGCATACTTCCATCCACTTACTTAAATTGAAGGGGAAATATGGCAGAACAAATCTGCCAAGGTTCTGCTTATCTCAAAAGCACCTATCTGAACAAAGAGAGCAACTAAACAGCTTTCTGAAGAGTAAGAATTAGAAAGATTATCTTACTTTTGCTGCTAACATATAACACAGAAATCCTCTCTTTTGCTTAACGTATTGCCATCTCAGATTAGGACCACTACACAAGCACATGAGAAAAGATGGAGAACAGAACACTCTTTAAAGCATGCATAGGAAATTTATGCTAAACACACTGAACACAGGGAAGGACAAAAAGAGAATTTACCAGTTCTTTTCAAAGTATGACTGCTGATTTTTCCCCCCACCTACCCTGCATGTATTTACTATCAAGAGAAGTGGTTTGTTTTTTTCCCTCCTATATGTGATCTGAACAAAACAGCCATAATGCAGAGGCACTGGAGAGCAGAGAGGGATTTCTATCAGGAATTATTCATATGCCTACTAAGAGAGGTAGGGTACACAGAAAAAGCACAATTTTTTTAATCATAAAAGGTTAAATAACTACAGATGTTCTAAAAATTCCATCTGAAAACTTCAATATGGGAAGACAGATTATTATAGACTGGTTAGAGCTGGAAAAGACCTTAAAGATCATCCAGTTCTAATGCCCCTGCCAAGGGGCAGGGACACCTTCCACTAGACCAAGTTGCTCAAAGCCCCATCCAGCCTGGCCTTGAACACTGCCAGGGATGGGG
>JBCJKH010069954.1:35712-45857 GCA_039877255.1 Loriculus beryllinus
AGGGACCCCTTCCACCAGACCAGGTTGCTCCAAGCCCCTGTGTCCAACCTGGCCTTGAACACTGCCAGGGATGGGGCCTATTCGAAAAGAATTAAGTATGCCTGTAACTCTGAAAGGAGGGAGTCAACTACTATTCCTAATTCACAGCTGGGACATAGAAGTACTATGTTTGTAAGTGGAAGACCACCCTTGGGAGACTACAGCTAAACAGAGTTACTGAGGAAGCTCTCTTTCAGCAGGGAACTCTGACAACAGCCACCACATTTGTGGTAGCAGAAGCTAGAAGAAAATTGTTTGGGGGAAGCTATTCTGTGGCCATGTCTGAAAGGCACTTAATACATCAGAGTATTTGAAATGGACATCACCAGAGGCACAGGGAATCTTTGCAGAAGTCCTGTGTTGTCCACCAACATGATACAACTGCTGAGTATGTGCTGTGGCAAAATGGGCAGGCTAAGGAGAGCCCACTGCCAGTCACCCCATCACAAGCCTGGCTAAGCTAAGGGGTTTTGAGCCAAATACCTAGAGGCTGCAGAGACTCCATATGCTGCTTCCTTGCCCCACATTCAGTAGATAAGGGTCAGTAAGGTATAAGCTGGAAATCAGACTGCCGCTTCAGATTTCTGAAGCTGACAATCTGATGCATGATGATTTTTACCACAGTTTTCTGTGACCAGTGTATAAAATGACTTGTGGAATTAACAAGGTTAAAATCATTGCAACTCCGAGGTCTGCCTACAGGCTTAGTCATATTATAAGCCACAGCACTTCAGTTTGGTTAACAGGATATCACAGCAGTAATCATAACAATTATAAAGTGCAAATGTATTTGGCTTTGTGTGTTCAGTGATGTGCCATATACTTGCAAAAACTGAAACACTAAATTAACAATTTGAAAACTTACTGGACTTTCACACTCTGCTTCTGATGCTCCTGCTTCTCACTCCGCAAAAGGTTACCCACCTCTGATTTACAGCCTCTTGCTGGCAATGTTTCCAAAGGGATGTATTTCGAGGTTAGGAAATTGTTTCTGAGCTAATATAAATACATTTTTACACACCAACACCTCCCCAGCCCTTAAAAGGGCTAGTTTGCTAAGATAAACTGAAGTAAATTCCAGAACATGACCCAAAACATCATCCCCTCGTACATAGCAGAAAACTGAAAACAGTATTTTGCTGGCTTGTATCAGACAGACACAAACTATACTTGAGAAACAGTGTAAAAGCAGGAGGGACCACAAAGCGTCTAAGGAACAAGAAATGTATCAATTACAGATGAAGACACTGTCACCCAAACCCATCTTCCTCACTATCGATATACCCAAGGAATAAGTCTTCTCATGTAACCAGTAAGTCCTTTTGGTTTTTTTTAAGTCATCGTGGTACACTTCAATATCTTTCTGGTAAATGTACCATACCATTACTTTCATAAATCCACTCTGACACTGTAAGATTTGCAGGGCTATCCATAAACCAGGGGCAATGAGACAGGTAGATATTTAGATGTTTTATCTGACATTAATCGCACATCATCTCATTATGTTGCTAAAGTAGCAACATAATACTGCAACTTGTTAGCATTTCCCCTGCTTTGCGTACAAAACTTCTGGCATACTGCTGCAGAAATAATGCAGATAACATTGATTAAAGCAACTTGGAATAGAAAATCTAAAATGGTCATAACAGCCAAATATAATTCCACACAAATTTTGCATGAGTCTAGGTTTAATTTGCTTTACAGGACAGTTGGCCAAACAACAACATTTATCATAAAAATATCCTCTCCATTAAGCAAATCTCATTTTTCTTTCCAAAAGAAAATTCAACGTATACTCTGAGCATTCAGTGGCTCATTTTCAAGATCAGCCCACACAGATTTTTCTTAACAAAACAAAACAATTCAGTTAAAAAATGCAGACCAATGTAATGACATAGTCATATTGCTTTTGGCTATGTTAACTTTAAAAACCATGCCAATTTAGCTATTTTTCTTTAGGTTTTATTAGAAAAAAGTAGCAGATCAACATTACAGTTCAGAGCCTAATCTAAATATGCACTTGACAATGAAGCACATCTGAAAATGAAGTGAAAAAGGATCCCAGAAAACCTTCAGTTTGCCAATCCCCTGCTTTCTGTTGACTGAAATCAAACAAGGAACAAAAGATTTATTGCTATGAAAATAAAACCGTGGTACAGTAGTGTGAGTCTTGGGCGCTAAGTGTGTTCCATCAAGATAACTTAATAATTTCAAAGTGTACTTAAATCTTTTGTTTGGCCATGAAAGTCCGTAAGCTGACTGACCCAAGTATAAACTGAAACGGCAGGTTTAGACAAAAAAAAATAGTTAGACGGTATGTTAAACCTCCAGTTTTCAAACAGTAATAAAAAGATACAAATCCAACAGCCAAGAAATTAAAATAAAAAAGAAGAAAAACGTTGATCTGACATTCGAGAGCTAAGTTTATTCTTATGCTCATCTTTGTTTGCGCCCAAAAGAATCTTAAGACTAGCCAGAAAGAAAAAAACAGTTGTATTTATGGACTATCACACAATTGAAAAAGAGGAACAATTGCCTTTTGACATGGTTATTTTCCCCCACTGAGGTATAAAATCTACATATAAATTTGATACTTCACTATAACAAATTGTACTTTTCATAGTTCTGATTTAGTTTCCATTAAACCCTGTTTACTTTTTGTTTTTAAACCACAGAATTCTTAATTCATGTTATTGAGTCTGGTTTCCAGCTGTCTTTCATTTTTTTGTGTATCTATATTTAGTAAGTCTGGTTACCACTGCTAACCAGGAAAAAAATACTCTTGGAACTTTCTTCATTACAACAGCACTTTCAGCAGAGGTTACTGATGTGCAAGCAAACTACAATGATATGCAGCTCTTCAGAGAAACTATTTCATTGATTATGTTTCCACTGTCCAAACATTCTCTAAATTATCTTCTGGAAGAAACTCTTTTGATCTTGTAAACATCAGTGGGTGCAGTTTCACTAGTATGTGTGGAAATTTCACATCCTTATACAGGAAGGCTGGTTCACAGCTACTTAAGAAGCTGCAGGAGTTCTAACAGCTGACAAACTGTGGATTCTGCCACGCAGAAGTTTCTTCTGTTGCTACTTAACAGTGTAGTCAAAGTATCAGCCGAGGTAGCCCAGTCAATCTTTGCTTTTCTTTAGAACCTCTCAGAATATTTCTGGAAGGGTGACATTGCGAAGCAGCCACTGCTGGGAGCGGCTGCCGTTGCAGTCTCTGATGCTGGGTACCTGGCTGTCTTCTTCGGTGGCTTTGTCCAGGCACTGGTTACTGTTCACATGCAACAGGGTTAATTTCTTGGAGACAAAATAAAAAGAAATTAGTTTTACAAAAATCTCCAGACATAAACTAACCTACTAGGGGCCATTAGAATTCTTCCATAGGTAAACAGGAACCAGACGAGACCTCACGGTCGCTGACTCCAGATCCAAACCCCAACAACATTTAAACACGCTATTTGAAGGTGTAGATAATGAAAGCATTATGAAAACCAGAAAAGTCTGAACTTGTAAATGATGTTTTTTATCAAGCAATATCCACCATTCTTTAAATAGGGTTACTCTGCTAAGATACACAATATCAATTATTAGTTATAATAGTTTTGATCAAATGAGAATGAACACACTGAGTATGTATTCAAACATATGTTTTTTTTCTCAGTTAGGGACATAAAACTGACCGCACACTATGTTCTTTTAGTACTATGGGTTTGTTTGGGTTTCTTTTTTTATATTTTCTTTTTTATACAACAAAAAAGGACGTGTAGAAATCACATACATAAAAATCTTTTCTAATACCTACTAATCTTACTTTGCAGTAACAGATTCTGAATTAACAAGCCTGAAAACTATTTTTTCTAACTGTCAGAGTTCTTAACTGCACTACTCAATAACAAAATTGAGTTTTAGGACTTGCAAATCAAATTAATGATGAATAGATCAACAGTCAATGACTTCTAGATCTGGCAGTTCAACATAGGATCTTCAAAGTAAATTTGAACATTAAGTACAAGAAAGAGAATGATTAAAATAAAGCTCCTTTAAGCATCTCTACCTTAAACACATCACGATTTGGAATGTAAGATTTTCTTTATAATTTTGGGATGCTGACTTTCTTAATTAGAACAATTATTTCCTTTTAACCTTGTGTAAGATAAGACACCACGCGTTGAATTTGTCACAAGACAAAAGACCTTCTACTGGTCCAGTAGATACATGGAACACTTCTCCAGTGTTGATCTCAACACTACACTAGCATACTATCTTTCTTTAGTTAGAAAATATTCTTCTAAAAGCTCCCCCAACACTTACCAGCTAATTAAATCAATACAGACGCCAACTGAGTGACTACATGATAAAACAGTATCAGAAGGAACATAAAGCTGACGTTGTTTCCTGTTTTGACTGTCAAACAGTGGTCTCATGCTGGAATATGTCACTTTGTAGGCTCATGTAAAAACTCAGGTTGTTTCATTCTAATGTCACAAGTCATTAGAAGACTTACCACTGGATCATATTCCCAAAGCTGATTTCCTTTCAGATGGTGGCACTTGAGCATCGTTACTGGGCCATTAAGTTTGGACACGTCTAAACACAAATCATCTGTTCGAATTTCTTTATTGGCAGTGTATGAGAAAACCTAGACAGAAAAAGAACGAGAGGTACTGAAAAAAAGAAACAGGAGGATCCCCAGTGTAGATAATCTCTGTATACTGGAAAACAAGTCAAGATTTCTTAACAAAAGTGCAACAACAACAAAAAAAAAAAAGAAAAAAAAAGGGGATGTAAAATAAATTCCAGAACAGACACCCAGAAAAATGTGTATTAAAACCAGTAGTTTGAGTACAGGCACGTTGTTTCAAAGTAATCATAACCAATCAGGAGGTCTGATTAGAAGACAGTTCCAGAGAACTTACGGGAGATGAAGTCTAGCTTATAGCAGTCATCTCCTCCTCTCATTCCCTTTTTGATGTGAAAGCTGGTCTAAAACCTATTGCAGTCATTCAAAAAATGACAAATCCCCAACAAATCTTTTCATGCTTTTCCTCTTACAGCCATCTTCTTCAATGAGGGTTTCATAAACTTTATAATTTAAGCATATTTTAAAGATAACTACTGAAAGAATCAAATAATTGTTCTGACGAGAAGTAGTGTGCCAAATAATTCAATACATTAAGATAATTAAAAAATACAATTATTACCTGATTGCCACCCATTCCATGGCAGTTAAAGATTCCAACTTTCTCATTTTCTTTTCTTGCCATGTTATCCAGACATTGATTTGTCTCTACATTTCTTATCTAGAAGTGAAAAGAGCACATCACCAAAGGTAGTTATTTTTAGAAAAAAACTAGGTCTGTATCAAACCAGCTCTCTCTGCTATACACCAGAGGTTACACGAATGAAATATCAAACACAGGAACCGTACCGCAACAACAGACCACTGTCCAAAACTCCCAAGCAAATTTTCAAGCTACTGGGGTACAGAACTATGTTTGTTTCTTTGATTACTTCTGGGGATCTTTCCATGTTGGGGACTCTTTTTGCTCAAAGACTCAGCTACAACAGAATGGACACAATTAAGTCTCCAGCGCAAAACCTTCAGAAGTTTTAAAGTACTCTCCTAGGCATGGTGAGTTTAATTCCCTTTGAAAGTAAGGGTGACTGGGTTCAATTTCCTCACTTCTTGAGTTACAGCCTTAATCCTTGTATTACTATATAGTAGGCAGCATGAATATCAAGTCTCCTGATAGTCATGCAGCAACACAAAAGCCTGCTCCCATTTTGTTAAAAGCATTTCTTTTAAAAACAAAATACAAAATCACTCTATATTTTGCTCAATGTAACTTACAGGGGAGAGTAGCTGTCTTAAATAAGTAGGCACCATCATCCATACTACCTCTATAATCACTTTAAAATACTTTAAAGAAACAGAGAAATGCCCTTAGGTATAGGGATCACAGAAATTTGCTGGTCACTGACGAGGGTTTTGGAGGTAAAGCTCAGAGCAGTTTTTAGGCAAAGCCCTGGCTTGATCTGGTCTATTTTTTTTTAAGCAAAAGCTCTGCACGTACTCTACACAGAGAATGCTATACAGAATATTACCCATAACGATACTTTTCTGAAGGAGTATTTCTGAAGCCCTTTTATGTGACACTAAGTATTGTAGTAAAAAAAGCAAAAAAAAATCAAATTACAGAACTGCATACCAAAGTTCAGTTTTCTGACCCACTGAAAAGCCAGATGTGTCATTTTGCAGATATCAGGAGCACAGGTGCAAGATACCTGAACTTTACTGGAGATAATTTGTTTGCACAACTCAGTTCAGAATACAACTTCCTGTGCATTGTCCTTTACACAGGGTAGATAAATACACAGGATAATATCTTACCTCTCCCAGAGAAAAGTAATGGCGTGGAATTTGGGAATCAGGATAAACATTCTCCAGGTACCAGGAGAAAGGCTTGCACTGGAGCTTGCGTCTCAGTCCAAGTCGTGATGATATGTCTCCATAGTCAACTTTAGTAACACCTGTAGAAACAAAGTTTTATTCTTCATTGGCTGCTAACAAACGTTCTATAATTCCACTTAATACAAAAATCATCATCATTCATTCCTTGCATGAAACGCTTTCTTAGACAGTCATCCAAACACAAAGGAATGAAACACAAAGGAATGATTTATTTATTTAGTTTTCATGTAGCATCATGCTGTTTATATTCTCAGAGAGTATATGTCAGTCAGTACCTGTGACTTCTCTTTCCAAAGAATTATTCAAAAGACGGAATCACTACATCTGTGCTCACATGACAATTTCTTACCTGTGGTTCCTGGCACACTTTGAATGCAGTTGCTTACTAAGCTATCAAAAGGGAACGAATGAAACTGTTACAGTTACTAATGCCATTCTATCCCATATGGCAAATGGGGTACATATCTCTGCAGCGTAACATAGCAGAATCCTTCCGTGGAGCAAGGAGAATTCCATTCTAATTTAATTCTGCAAGCCAGGTACCCCCTCCGGAAGCTATCAGGTGAACTGGCTACCCAGGATTTGGAGAAGGCTGAGGTTCTGAATGACTTCTTTGCCTCAGTCTTCACTGGCAGAAGCTCTGACCACACCACCAAAGTTTTGGAAGGCAGACGCCTGCCCATGGCAGGGAGGTTGGAACTTGATGATCTTAAGGTCCTTTCCAACCCTAACTATTCTATGATTCTATGATTCTAACTGCACAAAGAAACAGTCAGAAAGCAGCCTTCATTCAGAGAACTAAGCCTTTAATAATTCAATATTTGCTCAATATAACTGCAGCATTTGCAAGAAGTACGTTCACCATTAGGACTGTTATCTTTTTTTTTGGTGGTACTTTGCTTGCCTTTTTTCTGCTTTACTCTTCATTTACCAAAGTGCTCATTCTTCCTGTATCTTCCCGCTCCTTGATGGTTATTTTAATTCCTTCTGAAAATTATTTTGTGCAAGTTCCACCTGCATACGGGCTGAGGAAGGTGTGCATGATCAGTAGACACTTTCGCCTCACCAGAATTAAGCAATATTGTCATTAATATTCTAATAACGTTAATTAATTAAGGGTAAGAATTTCTAGCTTTCAGGCATCATGTTCTTTTTGTATTTTCCATGCTAAACTCCATCTACACAGGCCAGAAGCAATACACTACCAGAAAACCCAAACAAAGGAAAAAGAACAAAACCAAGTCCTAGCAATTTAAATTCCCCTCACAGATCACAAATATGGCTCAGCTGGCCACAACAGTATAGACCTCCAGCTGCATGCATTTTTCAGGAATTCTTCCATCTCTCCATTTTTTGACCTTTTGAAACTGAGTCTGAGTAATTTCTAAATTGGCACACTGTTATTAAATCGACCTACCAGCAGATGGTGTGTTTCTACTCAATTAGGAGAGAGAATGGCATAATTTCCTCTAAATGTTTGTAAATATCAATAAAAACATTAGTATTTTCAATATTCCAGGGGGAAAAAAATAAAAAGTTAGCCAGGCTTTCATTAAAAAAAAAACAAACCAAAAGCAACAACAAAAAAACCCTCAAGAAACCAAACCAAATCAAACCAAAAATCCCCAAACAAGTCCCAACAAAAACAATCTCAAAACACTCCAAACCCTAAAGACTTTTTAACAAAGACACCAGATTAACGTAAAGGAAAGCTTGCTTTTTAAATGAAATTTTGAATACTGTGAATTAAATATCTCTCGGAACAGAATCCCAGAAAGTTTCAGGCTGTGCTTTTCAGTCACAAAATAACTCCTGAAACCAAAACCACAAGACAAACAAACTGCCCTGCAAAACACTGCCCTATCTTCACAAATGCAAGCATTTGCTCTACACCAAAAGGAGCACCCTCTCAAAAAGTAATGAAGCAAGAAGAGAAAGGCTATACCAATCAACCACAGCAAAGTATGGAGTTCTTCATTTTTCAGTGATCAAAAAGCAGCTGATGGATGAAAGTTATGCCATCCTCACAACAGCCTGAAGATATTCAGAACTCATTCATCAGTTTGCTACTGACCTTAAGAAAACAACACTATTAAGGCTTTACCACATCACTGAATAGCAGTAAGAATTAACGTCACACTCAATAAAATGCAGTGATACTTGACAGCATAAAATCATTTTGTTTCTTAAAATAAATGTCACTGCCTAGAAAGAAAAGTGCCATCTGCTTTTCCCTCCATTACAATTGTGTATTATATTCCATTTAATCATTTTTACACTAAAAGACTTAAAAAAAACCCAACAAACTCCTCTCTGAAGTTAGATCTGCACCAAACCACATAGTGTACAGAGACTACAGTTAGCATCAAGTTAGCAGATGGACTGAGTAGCAAAACCAGTATAGTTGCTGTAGGGTTCTCCTCTAACACAGCTGAATCACTCTATTTCCTAAGTTTCTATGCATACTACCTGATGTGTATTACTCAAAACTAGACTGAGTGTTCCTATACATCTGCACTATACAGTTACGTATGGGTAACAGTTCTTTCGGGGGACAAAAGCTTCAACCCAGACACAACCAACTTGAAGCAAACTAGGAAAACTGCAAAATATAAAACATATAAAAAAAAGTACATGACTAAATCATGATTCCATCCACAAACCATTAAAATTCATATACGCAGTGATATACACCTTCCAGTGCTTCAGTACACTTTTAAAGGCTGAGAAAAAAAAACAAACCAATCAAAACACCTAAACAAACAAGCAAAAAATCCCCAACAAACCACAAAACAAGAATGAGATCAAATCTTCCTCCCAAGAGACAATTATACCAGACTCTTACAAGTACGTGCATCATGAGGACGAATCATTGCCTCTAGTTGTTCTTTCAAATACTTGGGTTTGGTTGATTAAAAATAAACTAAAATAAAAGAACCAGAAACAGTATTTAAAAGTACTTGTCACTGTTGCTTTTAACCAGACAATGTTGGCTTTTTCCCCATCCCCCACCCCTACCCCCTGTCCCAAACCCCAGTTACATTAACAGCCTGGACCTCACTGATGATTCTGTGTCTCACAGCTTGCTATTTGCTGCAGGACAATTTTATGCCATTTCTTCCAACACATGTGCCTAAAGATGCACTCTGAAACAAATACTGAGAAGGTAAAAAACCCCACATCAAATTATCAAATCACACCATCAGCAGTTCTTTTGAACAAATGTAAGATCTATCTCAGCACTTGCTTGTGCTGTCAGTATTCTTGAAGTTTGGTATGCAGTATTAGACTGCTCTGATTCGTAATATATAATTGTCTCCTAATACCTTTACAAAAAACATACATCTAATGCTGTCTCATGAGTACTCTTTCAGTTTAATTTTCTTTGCCACCTTATATTTAAGCTTCCCATCAGTCATGTTGCAACAGATCTGCCACCCTCAAAATTTCAAAAGGGCTGAAGATTTTCTTGCCAAGTTCAATGTGTGGCAATATATTTATGCTAAAGTGCTTTGGGGGGGGGGGGGGGGAAGAAACATTTTTTTTTCCTCCGGATTCTAAATTTCTCAACCATTTTCAAAAACACAGTAGCAAGACTTTTCCCTCTAAAACTAGTCTTTTGTAA
>JBCJKH010069954.1:45957-64443 GCA_039877255.1 Loriculus beryllinus
CCCCCCCCCCCCCCCCCCCCCCCCCCCCCCCCCCCAACAAACATCTTGTTTTCATCATAATTATAAATTGCTCAATCATGTTCAAAAACACAGTAGCAAGACTGTTCCATCTAAAGCTAGTCTTCTGTAAAAATCACAGAACCCATTTTTATTTAGTGTTATGAAACTCAATAAGCAGTAATAATTTTAAATCGATTTGAATGCCTACATTATTTGCATTCCCAATTAATGCTAATACGGAATACTAGCTGAAAAGAAGAACACATGGAATCATTCAGTTCATGTTTTGAATATAGGCTTAGCTACACTGCAAAATATGGTCTCAATCCCTTTTCTGTCCTCTCCATCAAACATGAAGAAAGACGTTATCCATTTCCAGTCTGTACACATTGAACTTTGACTTACCATGCCTGGCTAGAGACAACTGCATGCAGCATTAGAAGGCAGGCATACTGATGCAGTCTTTAGAATAACATGTTTATGTCTCTGTCTAGCCGGCTCTTGCTCAGGTAATTCTGCCATGCTGTTTTCTCAGGTTGTCTGCCTGTCCACTTAGCCCCAGTGCTATACAAGATAACCTCTGGACAAACTTCTGGTCAACAATAAAATTAATTTCCCTACAAGCTAGAAAGGCTCTACCCAGGCTCACCAGCTGGGATGTGAGAGGCTGCTGAATGACAAAGATGCACGTTGAACAAGGAGCAGCGGGGTGGGTGCATGTAGGAGCTTGATCACAGACTCACACACAGCACAGGAAAGCCACACAGCCTGAAAGTATCCACACTTCATCTTTAGATTAATGATACCAACAAATTCTACAACTGTCTGTTTATCATTCATTACTAGTTAGGTAGGTAGGGGGAGGTAGCTGTGGTATGCCAGCCTAATGCTTTGCAGCTGCCGTGGCAAAAAGAAGCAGCTTTCTCCTTCTCAGCTTCAGACTCCTGCCCTTGTACACAGGTACTAACATATCCAGTAGAGTGCCAGCCCACAGAACAAGCAATCCTGACAAGTTCAGCAAGTCAAAGCAGGTGACATAGATGAACAATCAAATGACTAAGAGGAGGCGAATCCCTGTCACTCACGGTAAAAAGCAAAGCACTCTGCCCTCACAGAGAGCTGTTAGACTGACAACGTCAACTCATGAAGTCTCACCGTGGATAATCTAGTCCTAGTATTTCAGTCTGGAGAAAGTAGTGAAAGGCCAGCACTAGAAATAATGAAGTGGCAGAGTCCACTGAACAGGGTGACTGGAGACAGGAATTAGACTATTCACCTGCACGTGCTGGATCTGTTTTCTCAAAGCCTAAGAGGAAATGGTCTGGGAAACAGCTCCCTGCTGTAATGCATGACTGTGAGGAAAACTGTTGGCTAATGAGAAAAGACTACAGCTAGTGCCATTACTGCCGTGGAGAATAGCTGTTTCTTGCAATGAGATAGCTTGATTCTGGCTGAGCAACAGCTGCTGCAACACTTTCCTGCCCAGCCTCCATCTGTAGCTAACCACTTTAAGCAGAGAGATGGCTTCTAAAATGCATGAAAGCTTAAAACAGACAAGTAACAATTTCTACTAGGCTGTATTTACTAAAGAAAAAAAGGATTACAGGCTTACTTTTCAAGAGGGCAGCTTTCCATTTAACTACATTACATCAATAGTAAAAAGTCTCTTGAGTTCCTATCATTCTAGCAGTAAGCCTTTCGGTTTTTGTTTTTTTCCACAGACAACACACATTACATGAAGTGGGAAAGCTACCTGAGAATCTTAGGTTTGCTTTTCTGGACCACTCCCTCTGTGATTCAGTCTTAGGGGAACAGAAGAGAAAGGATATAAAGGAGGAAAACAAAGTTCTTGTTAGCTAGGCTCAATGATGCCTGTCAGTATATTACCTCCTCCAAAATCCAATTTTCTCATCCATGCCCACTAACAGGAAAAAACCTGGGTGCACAGAGGATTGGCTGTTTTCCCTGTTCATCTGCACCCTTTCTTGCAAACAAGCATCAGCTTAAAAATCCTCACCTTGCTCCTGGCAAGAAGTTGTGACACTGTCACAGTAATACTGAAAGTACACATTGTACTAGCAAAGAGTTTCACAGACTGCATACTGTACTCTGTCAGAGGATCACTACACCATCCTTCTGCAAGAATTAAGCATTTACATTCTTATATTAGAAGGATACCTGGAAAAGCAGAGTATGGCTACATGAGCCAAAGTAGCAGAGATTCCCAAGCCCTTATTGGCCAGAAAGACTGAGATTTGCACTGAAGTTATTTTGCCGTCAAAAACTTATGATCAGGGGCTGCAAGGCTGTGATAAAACTGGAGCTACCAGAATAACAACTGTAAGGTGTTTGTGAACTTCCCAAAACAGTAGTCCTTTCTAGTTAATACCTACTGGCTGTCACAGCTTATGTAGATTTGGGGAGAGGCATAACCAGCATTGAGTACATTTATCTGTTCATTCTCTGAACATCAGAAAGAATGATCCATACTACTAGCCACTCTCTTCACAGCCCAGGAAACAAACCAACTTCAGAATAACCCAGTTTATTCAGGTATTATATGATCCTGTGCTTCAAACACTAGGAAATTCTAGTATCTTCATTGCAGTGTCAATATGGATATGGCTACACAAATGAGATTGTGCGCCAGCCGGCAGGCGCAGATGCTCTGAAAGAAGCTTGGCAAGCACACATCCCTATCCAAAACTCATTCAGGCTATTAGCATACAAACTATGCAGACAAGCATCTTTTGAAAGAAAAGAAAATATACAGTGCAGTTATAGATAATTGCTGAAGTTACTTGCACCATTTCAAAAACCTTACCATATTATATTTTAAATTAAATTCCTTTTCTCCAACAAGAGAGCCCATACATATACCATTATACTGCAAAGCTGTGAAATAAAGTCCCATCAAAATAACAATCCTACAAAATTCAGTGTAACTCTTTCTGTAGCTTACACTCACCACATGAAATGGAATGACTATACAGATTATATATAAAGTAACAAAGTCTGATCACGGTGTTCATTAATTTATATTTGTTTTTAAAAATTAGATTATTTTTATAGTTAGGTGTTCCAGCTACTCAGTACAGTTTAGAATCTAGTTTGACATGGACGCATAAACCCAATCTTAATCAAAAATGACTGCATCTATTTATATACAACTTTCCTGAATGCCTGTGTCATGTTTGAATTTATAATGCTTCATTAATAACAACATAGAGCAGTAATCATCAGATGCTGGCTTCTGATTTCACCTACAAGGCTTTGACTAGTAGCAAGAATGTTTTTTTTTAATTAAAACGCACCCAAACTTACAGTCTTGAGCAATGCATTCTCCTAAGACAAAAAACCCCACCATAAATCCACACAGTCACTTGTCCTCATAAGTATTCTTAAAATCTGTAATCTAAAATTTGACACTGTTCAGACTCATACTGCATTGTATTACAGCCTTTAAATTTCAATACTACTGCAGGTTTAATAGGCAAGTCAAAAGGAAATACTAGTTTCAAAGATGTCTTCGGAAAAGCAGACATGGCATATAGAACTGCCACTTGGTATGTAAGGTCAAACGCCTCTAATGTCTCAAGTACTTAGAAAGGATGTCTGATGCCACCCAAAGCTTGTCTTTTTAAACAAAGACAACTAACATGTCCTGTAATGGAAAGTAATAATTCAGTATCTCCCAAGGTTCCTTTCTTTGCCTGATGGTTTTTGGGTTTTTTCTCCCAGAAAGTTTGAGCTCATCGGAAATTTGGTTGCATATTTTACATCCTCTTGTTTACTTAACACCAATTTTAAGAAACATAATAAATACCACCACAGTCAAGTATATTGGTAACTTGTCCCTATACTCTGGATAGTAAAGTGCAAACTCCACCAAGTCAAATGATGTTAACTTCTGCTACTCCTGCCTTCACAGAATTTCACTTCTGATCTATTCAACCTGGAACGCTTACAACACAGAAGTCAGAGGTTGAACTCTGGCACATTAGGAAATATATTAGTATGGCTAGTTTTTAGCACTATGGTTGAGCTCTTTGATGTTCGTGAGCTTTAATTCTATTGCATAGGAAGCTCATTCACAAGTTATGTGCATGTTAAAAAACAAAGACTACTTCAGGGCATATTTTCTGGCTAACAGAATTATTTTTCAATTAAGACCTTCCTTTTTGTGCATCTTACTTGTGCTTTGTCTGACAAACTTCAAAGCAGTAACATTTACTCATGTTCCTTCCCAGCAGTAATAACATTTAAATTCTAACAGGTATTTCTCATAACCAAAGACCTGCTCACCTGGGGAAATGATGTAAAAAAAGTTTTTGAACTCATCCATCCAGACTTCTGCAAGCCGCCTGTTATTTTTGTTGATTATCTGTCCTGTACCTCCTGGAAATGTGTACGGTGTTGCTTTTCTGAACACATGCCCAACGTGTGAGCATGTTACAATTTCCAAAGTACCACCACACTGCCAGATCTGAAAGTGACAGAACAATTACTGCATAGCTTCAAGTTCTTAAAAAAAAGTTTAAAAATGTTAAGCACTTGCTTCTGCTCAAGTTGAAGAAACAACACTAGGTGAGGTCTAGAACAAATACGCACTGCACAGGAGAGGAAAGTATGCCTGCTTCCTGCTCAAGAGATAAAGATGCTCATAAGCCTGAGTAAAGTCACATAAGAAAGAGTACATCAGGCCTCAAAGCAGCAATGCACCAGCAAGACTACTTTAGAGAACTGGGCAAGCTGACGGCGAAGGAAAATGCTCACATGAATCACAGGAAGTAACAGGTGGTTACTGTTTCTGTCCAGAAGCGTCCATTATAAAATAGAATCTCCGTGTAAAAAAACCACGTATACTTCTCAAATAGTTTCTGAAAGTAATTTCAATTTTATTTTGGACCTCTAAACACTGACAGATTCAGAAAGCTGAACTACTTCAGAAGTACGCACCTACACACTCTGAACTGATAAGGAAAACAAAAGGAAATAGGAAACTTGGTAGGAACAAAAGTGAGAACAACTCTGGCTAAGTCCACATCCAAATGAACACATGCAATCATTCAGTTAGGAAACAGCAAGGAGAGTTGCTACAGAAGCACACATTTCACTGACATATTAAACCATGCACTGATGGTATTACCCCTAACTTATGCTCCCCCATTAGCTTTTCTAATGACTCCTTTTAACACACATACATTCATTCTTCAGAATGAGCACCCCAGTATTTTGATCTCTGCAAACTATCCACCATGCACTTTTCACTGACAAGTAAGAGTCTTTGTGTATCACCACTGGAGGAACTTGGCAGGAAGTGAAGTGCTAACTGCAACAGGAGAGGACACTGATGCAGGCAGCAGATAAGATTTTTTTGCAGAACTCAAGATGCACTGTCCTGAGTAACAAAACACTGAAGAGTTTTACC
The DNA here is from genome assembly GCA_039877255.1 of Loriculus beryllinus. Classification (NCBI taxonomy): domain Eukaryota; kingdom Metazoa; phylum Chordata; class Aves; order Psittaciformes; family Psittacidae; genus Loriculus; species Loriculus beryllinus. The sequence continues at coordinate 51,389 of JBCJKH010069954.1, forward strand.
TACCCTGAAAGAAATTTCTAAGTTTTCTCCACCCCAAATATCCATTCCAGCATCATATGTTCCAATTTCCTGAAAGTAATCTCTGTCTATTGAAAAAAGACCTCCTGCCATTGTAGGTGTCCTGGGATAGGGGGAAAGAAGACAAACAAAAAATAAGTGTCAGTCACTAAAAACATAAATACATTTCACAGTTTCAATGACAAAATAGCTTTTTATTTCCCAAGTTCCCAACACATTCCTTCTCATTGGCTTCCATCCAAATTCAGTTACCATTAATGTACTTCCTAGCTCAAAATTTTCTGGAGATAGAACCAGTTTGTGACAGTTCTCCTTATTTTCTTAATTTAAACTGGAGTCCACATAGGGTAACAGCCCATAGAAAAGCTGCTGCCATTCCTGAGAAAGACTTTTGCCTCCAATGGTGACCACCCATAAAAAAGAAACCAGTTTCTTACAGAAAATCTACACTTCTGGCAACTGCTTGTGAAAGTTATGGGGGGCCATGAAGTGCCCTGCTTGCTTTCACTATTACTGCTTTGTACAAGAAAATTATACAGTCAGGGTTACGTCTAGATTTTCTTTACAAATTCCTTAGTGGTATGAAAAATAAAACTGTGCTGGTTTTCCCTGTGCTGGGTTTCTCCTATCTTTTTTTAGTCAACAATTACACACTAGCCTATATATTAGGCTAACAGTACAACTTGGTAGTTCAAGTATATAAGTTATTTACACTTTTAGCATAAACTATTTTCTACTACTAGTCATTTTCCTGAAACACCTTGGGCTTTTTCTGAAAGACACCTAAAATACAAGCTAGGTCACAACCTAACTAAATATTTATGTTGCTTCCTTCCCCTAAAACGGAAATCAGGGTGCATGTGTGTTTCAACTTGCCATATAGCGAGAAGACCCCTTGACTTCTTAAATGAAGATCAAACAAAAACCAGTAAAGGCCATACCCTCAACCTTATGGTAAGTAAAGTTTGTCCACTTTTCAGAAGTGGCCAGTAAGGACTGAAAATATAAGTCTGCAATTGTTAAAAAGTACACATTACACACAAATTCTCTTTCTTACTACCTTTGTCATAACACGCAAGTATAATTTCACTTCCCATCCATGCTCTTTGAAGACGCTAAATTTATACATGTATGCACACACACAAATACACAAACATACCATAAATGGATGCATCCTTTCAAAACATTGTTGACTTTGTTAGAAAAGAAATTTCAATAAAAGTCCATGTATCAGTGTAAGAAAAAAACTAGTTAAAAGATAGCAAGTGATTGCTACCAAAAGTTACCAACAAGCAAGCCATGCAAAAGAACTTTTATGCTGTTCCTTAGATTAATCTAAAATGATGCTACAACACAATTCATTAAGTACATACAAGATTAACCTAGAAAGGATATGAGCAAACATCAGGTGAACATTATAACCCGTTTAATAATTTGTCATTACCTAACAGGAAGAGTTCGGTCTCCTTTCCGTCGATCCATCTCTCTCTGAGGAACAGGATACCAACGAAAGTTCAGCTTCCAGTTGAATCCACCATAGGTCATGTCAGAACCTGCCATATATTCGAAGGTGTCATCGCTAATTACATCAATGATCGGACACACTACTGTCCTCCTAGGAAAAGGAAAGAACCAAAACCTATTTATTGAAGTGTCCAAAAAGGTGGGGCTTTTGCTGCTTTGGTTTGTTTGGGTTTTGTTTTTAAGATATACAGTTTAAATTTTTAGAATGCCATCTCTTAACAACAGTACTCAATAGATTATTGCCATGAAACATAGTCTAATTCTGTCTTGCTAATTAATCAATCTAATGGAAAATGTGTTTTTCTCATAAAATTTTGGCAATACTACCTCTTTTTTTAAATAGCATTTATATTATTGCTATAAATAAATACTCATCCCTTTGCAGAAGGAAAAATTGATCACAGCTCTCAGAGCTACACAGTAATTGTACAGAAAAGGAGGCTTTTTGTTTCTAGTTAAGTAGTCAAAGTAACTGACATGTTTTGAAACTAAAACTTGGTCATTAGCTCTGGGGAAGTATTCTTATATGCTTTCAGGACTAAGAAATTTTAGGCATTACTAACAAAGTAGAACTACTGCATCAAGGTTGACAGAAAGAGGCTTTTTTTGTCCACTGTCCTAAGACACAAACTCACAGAAACTAATTCTAATCATCATAAAAACACTTAAGTAACAATCCTCAAGCAGGCTTCCTCTCATGGAAAGCTCAGTAAAAACATTCAGCGGTTGCAACTAAATTTAAAGGACTTATTTAGTTGAGCCACTTGCACAAATTGTAAGAATTTATGTACTGTAGTCTCAAAAAAAGTCTATTAATGATAACTTAAAGGTTAGTATTATGTCTCAGCACAATGCTAAACAAAGATTCTTTACTAACCGCTTTTTCATTGTGTAATGCTATATTATGTAATGTTTCATTTTACAGTGATTTTTATCTACAACCATAAGAGCAAAATGGAGATCTGTAACACCATACTTAATACCTAGTCTATTTAGTATGCTGTTTACTAACAGATGTTAGTTAGGCAACTAACGGGTTACTGTTTAGATATATGAATGTTTTATAAAGCAGACCATTCTTTCACTTTTTTTTCCCCTCTCAACACAATTTCCATCACACTATCATGGATATAAGTTGTGAGTATTGACTTATGATAGAAATCTAAAGCTATGTTACTGCAGTAGATCAGTATGATTTGAGTAAACATTCTAACTGTAGAAAATACATGCCAGTAGATTTAAGACACAGCACAGATTTCCACAATACAAGTAAGTTACAAAATAATCAAATAACCTGAAAACAGTAAATCTGACAGTTCTTGCCAACAGTGTTGGTGCTACATAAGATCAGGGCTCTATTTCTTCCTCAATATCTTCCCAAATTCATGAAGGAATGAGTAGGGCTGCAGATTGAAGACTCAAATGCCATTGCTTTCTCAACTACATTCATGCTTATGTCTTCCGCTGTGCAACACATTATCCCATGCATCCCAATGTAAGTTTCACTTTAAACCAAGTTTTACTTTTTAGAAGTTGTTCTGAATTAACCTTTTATCCTTACACCAATGACAATTTATCCAGGTGTTCAGAAAGTAGATATTGCTTGTAGGCTGTATTGTAATCCTTAGAACATTTCTTAATAACTGAGAAAACCAACACGGACCAAGAAGTGGATAATTACCTGTCAGCTTTGATCCTTGCCAGCAGAGGTTCAAGCCAGCCTACTGTACATTCACAATGAGCATCTAAGAAGGTGATGACCTGGCCTTTAGAAGCAGCAGCCCCCTTTAACCTGGCCCTAATCAATCCAGAACGCTGTTCCATTCGAATCACATGAACGGGTATTTTTAGTTTTTTCACGTAATTCTCCAACGGTCTTTTCAAGAAGTCTGCAAAGAATGATCAAAACCATGAAAACTGTCAGTCACATAGTTCAGCAATTCTTTTTTTTTTTTTTTTAATAAGAAGAGAACTAAATCAACAGACTTTTCCTCATTTCTTTTCTATCCTTTTCCTACTTTCTTACTTTTCCTCTGATGTATATTCTACACTTTACAATATGCCCTTCCACATCTCCATGTGTTTTACTTGCTAGAGCAGGAAGTTCTTCCTCCTCTTCATTTCTTCACTATGGAAAACACAAAAATGCAGAGAGTGTAGAACTTTCACACAGAAAGCAGATGGAATAGGCAAGTTTTTATTACGGAATAGATGCAACTCTTACTTTCAAAGACTTTGAAAGTGCTCTTGAACAAAACACTTCTCTAACCAAAAAAATAGAGAAAATGATCCAACTAGCTGAACATAACAAATTACTTCCCTCAGGAATGTAACTTACAGGTAATTTCCTCACAAGCAGTTTAAAACATGATCAAGTTAACTTTTCAGTTATGTTTTCTCTAGTTTTTTCTAGCTAATATTTTTTCTGTTAAATTATCACTGCAACACCTCAAAACATAAATAAGGACAAAATACTCTACACATAACTGACTAACACCAACAAACCTCAGCTTAGTTGAAGAGCAAATTATTCAAAATAGAACACCCATAACCGACTACCATATGCCTAGAGACTTAAAATTACTTGCATCACAAAGAGTTATTAGACTATGATGGATGATGCCAAAGGAAGAATGAAGAATTAAGGGAGAATGCAGCTGACAGTCACAGAAACAAAATTCTGCAATAATTTGCAGATTTCAAGTCTTAAAAAAAAAAAAAAAAAAAGGCAAAACAGTCTTATAACACATCTATGGAATATATTTGATTATACGCTCAAAGTGCATGGGAATTGTACTACAACAGTGCAAAGCCTCTAGCAGGATTTAGCATAAGACAGTACAAACTCATACAAGAATAAACTGGGCAGGGGGAGAAGGAGGGGCAGCGGGGGAGAAGCAGCACCACATGAACTCTTAATGGCTGTTTTGTAAATCTCAAGAGGCAGACCTGACCTGAGGGTGATCACCATTCCTTAGCACTGCTTCAGATGAATGAGTTCTAATTGCCTTCTCATTTCTTCTTTTGTGCATTTTTGGACTGTCACTAAACCCCACAGAAATAAGTTCTGACATCTTGGAAGCTGAACTGTGCTAAGAGCCTAAGCAGTTGATAGATCTTAAATATTTGTCTCTAGAGAAACTCAAAACAAGTAAATTCTTATTTTGCATATTAACAGACACTGAAATGAATAAATGTTTATTAGTACAAACCAAGTGTACATGTCTGAGCATTTTGTAGGCCTTTTGAAATTGTGCACGGAGATCATCTAGCTGACTGAGTATGTAGCAAATATAATCTCACCTCTTACAGGGTGGCCTTCCAAAGCCACTAATTTAAAGAAACTAGGACTATGGTAAATTTTATTGTTTTAATGTATATGGCTTTTATAATATACACAAATTGAATAAAACAGTGAAGCACCCCTCTGCACGCTAATCATCTCATGAGCAAGTCGCACAGATCAGCAGGTTTCTCTGCACATTTTAGGTATAGTACTGACAAGCTTTTGAAGTAGTTTTAACTGCTTTGAGCTGAATGAATATGGGCTGGGACAAGGTTCTTGAATGCACAATTAACGGTAAAATTCTGCCAGGAGGAAGAGAGAAAGATTTCAACAATACAACTGCCGCAGTCAAAAACTAGCATAAAGCAGAAAGTTACACTTTTCCAGCAAAACAAACAAAAACGTAAAGCTTGATATCTCATCCCTACAAAGGCATGGAAAAATAACACAGGCATCAAGATTTCGGATGTTCCTATGCTACCAGCAGTCAGGATTCAATGCTCAAATCTAAGCAGCATATTTTCTCTCCAGAGCACTGTCTCTTATAGTGACACACATCCCTCACAAACTGCTCCCTCAGTTTAAGTAGCAGCAGTCTAGAGATTTGGACTAGTCACACATCTGGGATCCAGTAATAATGTCTTCTAAGGCGACACTTTTTCTTTAAAAGAAAGCACGCAATATGTTTTGGCCTACCAGTAATGCCAGAATCAAGCTGCAGAGATTATTTTCTAGACAAACCTACTGGTTCCTGTGTATACTATATCCTGTATTAAAAACAGTAAATAAAAAGAATAAAAAGTTTGAGCATTACAGAGTCAGCTGTTTACAAGTGACCTAGAATAATAGCTGAGTAAACTGTTAGCATTGCCTCATACACTTCCAACAGAGTAAGCTTTGATAATATTTAACAAAACAAAAAACACAAAAAAAACCCCATAAAAACAAACAAACAAACAAAAAAAAAAAACCAACCCAAAAAAACAAAACCCAAACAAACAAAAAACCACTATGGAAACAAAACCCACCACCCTTGCTCCCCCAAATGCTTCTACTTGGAAACAATAATAATTAATGTATTTTCAGAGGTATAACATTTGTTTCATTTAACTCATTCTTCTGGATATTCCTTTCAAATTTTTTCTGTATCAAAAGGGTGCATAATTTTACCTAAGACTATGGACAGCTTAAATAGCATCCTCTGTGTCAATAACAGAACTAAGAAAGCCAAAAAAAACAGATGCATTCAGTCCAAGTCAACTAAGTGCTTAAGTTGAAAAACATCTTGCCAATTCTGAGTCACATTTATATGAATATAAATGAAAAATTAAGTTTCAAACAATGCCTCTTTTTTTTATGAAATGACAACGAAACACAGATTTATCACATATAAGTATACAAACACAGCTTTAAGTATGAATGTTTTATAAGACATTACTGTCAGCAATTTGGTTTTTGTTATACTGCCTTGATCTGTATCTATGTAACCAACTTCTATGAGTGTATTCTATCCTAATATAATCTGCCTACCACGCTTGACCTTTCAGTGCTGACCTAGTTTTAAGTACTGACTAATCCTGATTTCTCCCATTACATTTTTTTTTCTAAATAGTTACCAAAGATCAATACTTAAAACCATACACTTCTGATCAGTAACTAGAGAACAGGGTTACAGATAGGTCTTGTTTCCCCAAAGTTTTTCTTTTCAGTGTAAATAATTGGGTGATATTATGCAAATTCATTCTTCTGAGAGCATGACACTAGCAGGTACAAAGTGTGCTTCAGGCAAACTGAATGCTTACTTTATGCCAATTAAATTGCCTCTGATGCTAGAATTCAGAATACACTATCCAGACTTACCATTTTCTTTTTCTGGGAAAGTCTGCTGGTTTAGTTCAACACAAACAGAATGCTTAAGTAGCATATGCTAAATTCTTAAAATTTTAAGGCATCATACCCTTCTGTTTTGTTTAATGCAGAAGCATGCATGCAAAATAACAAGGTTTTGGAAAACAAAATAAACCGAACCCTTTCAGTAACTGTTGAAAATAAAAGATGCCTGAATGATCTGAAATGAAGATCACAGATTTCAAAACTGTATGTTTGAACGGGTTCAATAACAACATGGAAAAAAAGTCTGAAATGTTATATTTTTCAGCCTGGAATTAAGTTCCCTGGCTTTTATTACCTAGCCTAAACCCAGAAAGTTATCTAGAGAACGCCACAGGCTTTTTTAACTGGACTGTCATTCTGTGATTCATAATGACAACACAGTTACTGCTATGTTACAATTGATTTTTTTCTAAAACAGAAATTGAAAGGCAAAGACGTTAATACTATGTCTACATTATTTTAATATTAGTTTGCTCTATTAATAGGTCATACTGAAAGCTGACCTGTCACAATAAATCATTAGCACTGATCTGAATTACTTCCAGAAATGTTTTAACAGATGAAACAGAGCATGCTTGTGAAAACCTATGTCTTCCTAGCAGAAGTCTGTACACAAAATGTACTACCTCTCTTCCATTAAGGAAGCATATACCTACACACTAACCTAGTATATGCATTCAGAATCCATATATCGGCATCCATTAAAAAGAAAATTGTTCCCTGGGAACAACTGCAAGAGACATGAGCATTTTCACATACATCAGAACCAAAGAAATATGGATTTTTTTTACATAAAGGTTGAAAAGGGACAAGAAATTGAGGGGTGTCATTAAAATTTCCTCCCAAGTGAAAACAATGAAAATTTGATCTTGTGCCTTTCTAAAAGCAAAAGTTAATCACACCTGTCTCATCCAATCTGGGACACATTTATGTAGTAGCTTTTTGCCCAGGCATTTCTCCTCTGCTGCCAAAGCCTAACTGTATTTAAGGCCTCTGTCCCTTCTTCCAAACTGCACTGAAATTGGCTGAAGCAGTTAAGAGTTCGAATCAGGTAAGAAAGCAAAAACAAGCGAGGGTGTCACAGAGGAAAGGAATACAGAGAGATAAAAGTGCAAACACAACCTGAGCTCATGAGCTATCTTTCCTCAGGAAAACAGGTTGGTCAGAGCACCAACAACAAACAATCTTTCTTTAGTCTACTCAGCTACTCCCCAGTCAGCTGTACTCTACTATAAAACCTCCTGTTAACCACTGCAATCCATGTTATCATGATGCTGCTTAGACCATCCAGTGTCCTTCTTCATACATACATCTTGTTTGGACAGATCTTGTTGTTTAGACAACAATCAGCCATTTTATGCTGAAGCTGGGATTACCATAAACAGAAGAATATGGATTTTGCATCACTGGTAGCATCAGGAACATGTGTCAGCCTGCTTGGTGTAAAACTCTTCTATGACTAAACCATGGGAATTCCTGCTGATACAGGTAATAGCCTATAAATGGTGGTTGCCAAGACTTTTTTTCTAGTGGCTTACTAGCTATTAGTCCTAGTGAAAACTTTCAATGTAGAAATAGAGAAAAGGGGGGTGATTCAATATAAAAAGATAGAAACATTTTAAACAAAATATATAATACCCTCTCATCTCCATTTAAAACACAAGAAAAAAAATAATTCTCAATTTATATTTTATAACCCATACCACTGAGGAATATAAGCCAGGAACAAGCCAAATATCAACTATTAACCAAAATGAAATAACGTATTTTCCAGAATATTATTTTTATTTCTACTATATTGCAATTTACAAAAAAAAAAATATGAAAAGAGTAAGATCTGAATAAAGTTATTTTAAGAAAAAAACAGCTTCAAGTTTCACCTATTAATTTCATTATACATGGCAAGTTTCACGCTGCAGCATGAAGTTTTCATTTGGAGTGGAAGCTCTTACAGCACAGAAACTGAACTTCAGCTTCCCATGAACTGAACAACCAAAATGAATCTCTCTGAAGACCAACTTTAATGGTGGTAGTGATAGTAAATTTGGATGCATGTGAGGAACAGTCACCTTTGCTACTATTCACCAGGAGATTCGAGTATTAAATACCCTCAAAAGCTTTAAGAATGTGTTAAAATTCTAAACACGAAACGTGAAACCTGTGACAGGATAAAGCCTCTAGCAAACACAAGCTCTATACTGTCAACAGAAAAGTAAACAGACAAACTTACACTAGTGTTCAGTGGAGAATGACCCACCTGTGTTTCACAATGTGCACTACTCACTCGGCCTTCCTCTGTCTCAGCTACTCTGTTTTGCCGAGGAAAGCTAAGCCTGTAGAAAGTCAGTCTAATTTTTTTTTAAGTATAAAGAGCAGCAAGCTACAGCACTGGTGTTATATCATTACCTCTTTCACTGGCATCATCGACGAGGACGATCTCTTCCAACATGTGTCGTGGTGACCTGTTTATCACACTATGGACAGTTCGTAGAAGCGTGCTCCAAGCCTCATTGTGAAAAACAATGACGACGCTTGTGGTAGGAAGGTTGTCTGCGTACACCTTCGTTTTACACCTATGAACAAGAATAAGGTATAACATCATCCATTTGTAAAGGTCAAGCCTTCAGTCAAAACTACAATTTTGAAGTTTATTTCTGAGTGTCAATACTATCATTCACGATACATCAGTTGTATGAAAAATATGACAAAGGGGCAAATGGTGCACCAATTTATACTTTTACCTAAAACACACTCTTATGTACACTTATGCATACATCTATGTATTCCATCATACCACTAAAAAAGGAGAACCTCTATTTAATAACCAATACTAGAAGAGACATACATACTGCTAAGATACAGAGATAACATTATGTGTCTCCACTACCCCTGTTTTGTGAAGAGTAGTATGTCCAGACAGACTAATCCAAACCCCTAATTTAGGCTTGTATTCCTTTAGAGTGCAAGGGCAAAACCATAGTACTGTAATGGGTACAGAGGGAGAATGGAGAGAGAGACACAAGAAATGGCAAATCAACTAGGAAGTAAATGCAATAAGAAGTCTATAATGAACAAAACCAAATAACAAGAGAAGGAAAGAATCCTGGGAACAGCTGATGTTTGAAAAAAAACAAGACCTGTAGTACTGGTGAGTTAAGTGTATTTCATAATTTAATGTGTTTATATTATACAAACAGGGCTTTTTTCCTACTTATTGTATACATGTTAGAAGTACTATATAAAGGCTCACCAAGTTAAAACAGAATTATATACATTCCAAAGATAGCACAGAAAACCATAGGTTTAGCTCTCTTAACAGCAGATGTATGATACACGCTCCAAGGAATCCCACATGCAGCCAACATCTTACACTCTATAATACTATTTTAAAACAAGTGATATTTTCAGCATCTCCTAAAAAAATCAATATGCTGTACATAAAGTACTCTTAACAATTCTGAAAATACAATTCTGCTCTAAGAAATAACCCTGCAAATTGAAGTGTTCTCTGCACAGATCTGTTCCTCCTGCACATACAAAATCACACGCAGAGACTTACGTAAGATTTGATGGCACAAATCCTTTAAGATTCAAAGATAGAGATGTATGCAGATCACAAACACAAGAAAAACATTGGAGAGGAAAAAGAAATACATCAAATGGACCTTCATTAAAAAAGTTTTTTATTAGATCCCAAATTCTTGAGTTGATTCACTGTCCTGTAACCTGATCTAAATGTTATTAAAATGTAGTAACAAGTATTTATGACTATCAACAGCAATGCTGAAGGCTTGAGAAGTATATAGTATGTATCCTCTACCCTAAACATATAAAACCAATGCTGAAAGAACAGCCTGCCAATACAGGATTATGGTGTCAGCATCTAATCCTATCGAAACCAGTGACACCAGAAATGTCAGCCAAAACTGGGCTCCCAAAAGGTATATTTCATTTGCTGGATAACTTGGTTAGCCAGAGCTCTTTGAAGTGAGAGCAGCTCTCACAGCACAGTCATTTCAGCTCTGAAGTGGAGACAAAAGCTCAGTGTGCATAGAGATCCCAGAAAAGATCTGTAAATCCAGATACAACTGAAGAACTATCTGAAAGACCTTCTGTGGCATCATTTTTCATTTCTGAGAACTGATGCTGTAGGATCACGCACTACCTGTCTTCAATATTATACTTATTATACATTTATGGCCAAATACAATTAATCACTGCACTGCAGTGATCATGAAAACTTTGGGAAATATCATAAAATCTTTACTGAAAGCAGCCATATATCCCTATGTTTTCCAATTTAATTCACACGTAAAATAAATAATTGCAAAGCATGCCAGCTGAAGAAGCTATTTCTGTGGTATCACTTGGAAAATAAAACAGCCTTTTAAAAAGATCCTATGAATTTCAGATGAAACATTAAATCACAAGCCAAATAATCTTTCCCCCATATTTGCCACTTGTTCAGCCTATTTTGCTACTTTAAAACCAGATTTTTAATGTTTTATTCCTTCTGCTGCACTGCTCCCTAGACTAGAAAAGGTGTCTGATTGTAGACCTTCAGCTACAGCAGGAACACCGATCCACCTATTGCCTCTCTACTTTTTGGCAGAATATTTGTAAAAAACCTGAGAGGAGCCTGCTAGCAGTTCTCTGAAAAGCAATAAAAATGTGTCATTCACCAAGAATATCTTGCTGAGGCAGCCACAGGATCTACTACTGTAAGATGAAATCTCTCATCTCCAGCCTTGCCTTTTTTTTCACAGTCTTACAGGAGATTTTATTTGAGCTCAAATCAATGAACTGGTATAATAAAAGTTAGCCAAGTGATCAGGGACTACCATGCTTATAAACTATTACACTGTCCTAAGTATAAAGGTATCAAAACATTTAAGGGCCATCTTTGAAGGGGAACTTTTTAGTACTAAGAGGCAGGCTTACAGGTATCTTTTGAGATACCAAAAAGGCATTCCCACTGCCTTGTCCTGCAGAAGGTGAACATCTTCCTTTCCTTAAGAAGAAAGCCAATCCTAAACCCCACAGATCAATCCTTTCTGGGGTAACAATTTAAGAGCGACCTTAGACTGGCTTGTTTAGCAATATGTAAAAGGCTGCCATGTGTAATACATGGGTATTCCATAATAAAACTGGCTTGAAAGTTTTGAACGCTTTTCTTAAAGGGTTTGGTGTGAAGTTATTCTGGAAAGATCCACTGATACAGGCAGAATAAAGGAAAGAATAGTATGATACCTGATTTTTCAGATTCCTTTCACCTGGTTTTCTATAAATACCTTTTGGCCACATACTCCATTTTTAATTTTGAAAACACTGACACACACTCCTTCCCCCAAAAAATGTATTGCTGTAGAATATCAGACAAATAAAATAGAAGAGTTGATGCCTGTAATTAGAGTATTAATTTTCTATATAAACCCTGTTTTATCCTTACTAATATATAAATTAAGAATCTTTTTTGTCTTTCACTTGAAAACAAATTACTCCAGAAAGGGATTACTACAGAATTTAAAGTAATATATTAGTTTCGACTGTTATGCAACATTAGTAGCAGAATATAACCATGAGTGGTATGACACATAGTGTACGAATTAAGGACAGTTTGAATTTTAATTAACAACTAATATATTATGTTCCCTTTGTTGGATCCTACCTCAAACAGTTTCAAAATTGAGTGTATAATATTAGGAAGGCATACCATCTCCAGGAATTTAATGAAGACTCCAAACAGCAGCTGAGAATGTCTACTTCACGTGGAATGCATCATTCTTTCCTAAATCTACAGCATTCACAATGCAAACTCTTGGCTAATGTGACTCCATATATTATTTAAACTGTGGAAACTCCCCAGAAATGTCAGACATTTAAAATACAAGCAAAGACTTACTACCCTATTACCTACAGGCAGAGGAAACTAATATGCCAGATTGTTAAAATACGATCAACACAAAAAGCCTAATTAGTCTACATTTCTTCATGTACACATTCCAATGCTTAAAACAGTTAATGTTCTTTATCTCATAGCAAGTCTCCGTCTCATGCACTGAAATCCCCACCTTCCGCTGCATTAGCCTCATATTCTTCCCTAATTTTTGATTTCTTGCTTTCATGTAACTAGGAAATAAAATGGAAAATAAGTTAGGAATGAAGTTATCCTAATTTTTAATGTCCAATCAAAATCAGATTTCAGAAAAACAAGTTTAGAAGCTAGACTTTTAGAAGTTGCTTTACTAAGGAGTCACAGAACTATGAAGACATAACTCTGCTCTGACCTCTCTAAAAGAGTCACACACGCTCTTCACAGAATTTCACCTTCTTG
>JBCJKH010069955.1:0-11009 GCA_039877255.1 Loriculus beryllinus
CAAGGCAACAACTTGGCTGTTTCCAGGGAGGAAGCAAAAGGCAATGTTTTCTACAAAAACAAACTCCTTGCTCTGTACCTAGATATGATGTAGGATCCCATGTTGATGTAGCATGAGTCATGTACTTCACATGCATGACAGCACTCTAAGTGGGCAGTGAAGTGCATTTGCTGGCTCGTGAGTCATCAGCTTCATGAGAGTGGGCCAAATCCTACCTAAGCTGATTTTTCAGACATTTCTAATGGGCAAATATGGCATGGGCAAATTATTTTGGGTTTGTTTGTGCTCGCTGCGGCTGCAGCTTTGGCTGAGTCCCCACATTATTGCGCCTAACATATCCAACGAGTTTTACTTTGTGTTATCCCAGCTTTGACATGCTTGTCTAGAGAGGTTTCATCATCTGGTTCTCTGAAAGCAGTTTCCATTTCTCTTTACATTCCAACAGAAACAAGGAAGTGAATGGAAATACCAAACAACATAAGTAAACTATACTATTTCCTTTGCTGTTAGAGCTGCCTTGGCATCAAACTATAGTTCTGGTGAGTGTTAAATTCAAAATGTCTTTTCCCTTCCACTAATTTTACTTTTTGTGTCATTCAGTGATATAAAATAGTTGTAATTCTCTGTTCTGCTGTTCTAAAACTTCACCTGGATCCTCATATAGCCATCAAAATCCTGCCACTTTCTGAAACAGAACCCAAATATCCACAACCAAGTTTCACAGGAGCTATGGCCAACCCGTGCTCTTTATGCTTAGGACCACACATGAGTCAGATGCTCCCTCTTATCTTTATATGGGACTGGAGAAAGATGGTACCTAGCTTCCTCCCTTGGCATGAGGCTTATGAGGAATACAAAACATGGCAAGTTTCCTAAGAGGAAGACAGCCAGCTCAAGCTGGACTGGATGAGACTTCTCAGCGCTGCTCCTCGGTCTTGGCATCTCCCAGAAGCACAGCCCTGCTCTGTGCCAGCTGTCATTGCTATCTCAAGGAGCAATGTGTGCACCACAGTGCATGGCTCAGAGTGGGAGCTCCCCCGGTGACTCATGTGGGTGTTGTATTTAAAAGCTGTAGCTGCAAGGGTTTTGAAAAGCTTTTTATTTAACATGAAAATCAGCAGCCAGTGCAACTCCCCCTCCAAAACAACCGGATCTAAACCAAACATGAAGACCACCACAGAAACCCAGACTGGTTGCAAAGCGTAGTGGTCAGACCACGGGACGCTGTGGATGTGGAGGTGCCTGCAGCACCCTGTGGATGCAGCACCCTTTGGATGTGGAGATGTCTACAGTCCCCTGTGGATGTGGAAATGCCCAGAGCACCTTGTGGATGTGCCCACAACACCTTATGGATGCAGAGGTGCCCACAACACCCTATGGATGCGCCCACAGTACCTTATGGATGTAGAGGTGCTCACAGTACTCTGTGGATGTGGAGATGCCCACAGCACCCTGTGATGTGCCCACAACACCCTGTGGATGCGGAGTTGCCAGCAGCACCCTTTCTTGAGGCTGGGGTGCTGAACACTCAGCTGCTTTGTGGCTGGCACAGGACTGCCTCTCCCTGTGACCCCTGGATAGAGCAGGATCAGACTGACAGTAGCACAGTCTGGCCCATCCAGCTTTCGAGGACCCCGTTGGAAGGTGTCCCTGCTCACTGCAGGGGAGTTGCACTAGATGATAACCTTTGAAACTCCCTTCCAACCCAAACTATTCCATGACTCTATGTGCAGTCCAGACAGTAGTTTCTTGAGCAGCCTCTTTGTTTTCTCCCTCACTGCAGCAGAGCTGCAATCACGGTTGCTCTCCCACTCCCTCCGGCTTCTTGTGTCGCGTTCCCCCCCTGTTTGGGTAAAGGGAAACCCCTCGGACGGGATTCTCCGTGAGGAAAACACGCGTTTATGGTGGAGGGATGCGAGAAGCCGGCCCCATCGCTCCACAGCCGAGTGTCTGGCTGCCCGAAGCACCCTCGGGGGTGTCCCCCCGCTCCGGGGGAGCCCCGCACACAGCAGACAAAGGGGCAGCGGCCGCAGCGGGGCCGGGATGGGGGGGCTGGAGCTCGGCGGGGCCGGAGCGCAACGCCCCGGCGGCCGGAAGCCCGGGCGGGGGGTGAGGGGTGGGGACAGGGGAGGACCGGCTCGGCTCGGCCCGGCTGAAAAGGAGGACGAGCCCGCACATCGCCCCCCCATACCCCCGGGTGCTGTCCCGCACCATGGCTCTGTCCTGCAGGAGCTGGCTGGCCAACGAGGGGAGCAAACACCTCTTCCTGGTAGGGCGCTGCACCCCGGGGTTGGAGGGAGGGGGGTCCCCATCTGTGGCGCTGGGTCCGGCGAGTCCGGTGGTGCTCGGTGTCCAGGTCTACCGGTGCGCGGTGCTAGGCACGGGGGACACAGTGCGCCGCGGCCGGGATAGCGCGGGTGTCCGCGGGCATCGCGGTCGGGACGTTCGCTCTTTGTTAGAGCCTCTTCGGGAAGGTCTGGGGGAGAAAATGCATCTTGTCGGAGGTCAGATTCTTCCTGCCTTTGTCTTTGTCTCTTTGTTGCTAGTTTGTATTCCCTGGGTCTTTGACTGCAGTGTAACCCCAGATCTGCAGTAGCCTTCGGTAAGCAGAGGGGTTTGCCAACTCTTGGTAGTCACAGAGGTAAAGTTTGTGAAGTCGAATGGAAGTGAAGATTTCTCACCAGGGGCTATTCCATTTAATATTTTAATGTATTTTACCCCTAAAGCTTGATTTTTTTTCTCCCCCTTTCCATGTGCATAAGTTTATGAAACTGCAGGGATGTGACTGTTATGAATGAAATCAACACTGGGAAGTTTGCACGTGTAACTTGTGCTTACAGTCTCTTGTTTCTCTTTCATTTCAGTTTTTCTGGCTCTCCCTCAATGTATGGTTCTTCTGGAAAACCTTCCTGCTCTATTATCAAGGGCTGCAGTATTACTATTTGCATCAGATGTTAGGGGTGAGTGACCTGGACATTACTTTTTGCCCTAGAAACTGGGATGCTGGGAGGTGGGAAAAGAGCAGAATGCATTTGGTAATCAAAGATGGCACAAACTGAGGAGTGGGAAATGATCAAGTAGGAGATCACTGGGATACTGTTGGCAGTTGTTTAGGAGTAAAAAGTGAAGTATTGAGAAGAAAAAGCACCAGTTAGGCATAGGGCAGCTCTCCATCTGCATCCTCACTTTGCTCCCAGTGTCCCCAGCTGCAGACAGGCTCACAGGAACACAAACATGCTCCGCAGAGGACTGGAACTCAGATTTTGTCATCAAAAGCATTAGCCAAGCTTGTTACTGAAGGAATTCTTTTAATAAGTTGTAGTTCTTTTCAGTCTTTGTTATCCTTATGGATCCTCCGTTCTGCATAAATCACTGTAATCTATATACTTCCAGTTTTGATATTTAATATAGCATCAGCATGGAGTCTGAATGGTCATTAGACCATTTTGATTTAGCAAGGGTAGTGTCCAACACCACCAGAATTACCCATAAAGATCATTTGGGGAAGTGAGATACTGGCCTGTCTTGTGAAGTTATCCACAGCTATGCCATTGCAGTTGTTTGAAATGGTTTCTATCCAAAGGGATAGAGTGAGGGTTAACAGCTTTCTGACACTGCTTTAGGGCTGCTCACAGTTTGAGAATCCAGGAAAAAGTGGATCAATAATATGATGCTTTGTAGCACCATGTCATGCTCAGGGGTGGATTTCAATTGGAAGTTGACATGGGGTTAAAGCAGAGGTGATGCACATCTTAACCCACTGTACAGCCTCTGGGTTTCACCTATGGTGAAATGTCCAGGATGTATTTTTTCCTATGGTTGATATCATTGCTAGAAAGTAAGTTGACCTGATCTGCTTTTAATTTTTCTTATGGCTGACTCATATGGGTTCAAGAAATGAATCTTAGCAAAATGCAGTGCGAAAAGAAGGGAATGAAAACACTTAAATCCTTCCTGACGATCACTTTCTTGAAAGACAAAGCATGAGAGTGTGTTCAGTATTACTGTACTCTCTGATGGCTTTGTAGACCAGGGCATCCATTTGAAAACTGTGTTTGCTCCTGGCAGAACAAGTGGGTTGCTTATAAAGCAGATGTGCTTGGGTCAACACTTTGGACCAGATTGTCAGCTGGTGTGGTGGATTGACCCTGGCTGGGTACCCGGTGCCCCCCATAGCTGCTCTATCACCCTCAATTGGACAGAGGAGAGAAGATAGATTGAAAAGCTTGTGGGTTAAAGACAGCGAGCAATCATTCACCAATTGCCATTATAGACAAAACAGTCTTGACTTGGGGAAATTAGTTTAATTTATTACCAATCAGATCAAAGTAGGGTAATAGTAAGAATGGATGCTGAAAAATAACCTTTCCCCTCCTTTTCCCAGCTTAGTTTTACTCCTGGATTCTCTGCCTCCTCCCTGGCAGCAGCACAGGGAATGGTGTTGTGGTCAGTTCATTACACATTGTCTCTGCCACTCCTTCATCCTCAGGGGAGGATTCCTCATACTCTTCCCTTGCTCCAGCCTGGGCTTCTCTCTCCATGGGGCTACAGGTCCTGCCAGAAGCGTGCTCCAGCACAGGTTTCCCATGGGATCAGAGTCTCCTTTGGGCCTCCCCCTGCTCCAGCTTGGGGTCCACCATGGACCTCCATGGACTGCAGGGTCACAGCCTGCACCATGGGCTGCACCATGGGTTGCAGGGGAATCTCTTCTCCTCTCCTCCTTCTGCACTGACCCTGGTGTCTGCAGAGCTGTTGCTCTCACATGTTCTCACTCCTCTCCCACAGATGGTGTTGTGCAGCGACTTAACCCTTTATAAGCTACCTCAGAGGTGCTGCCACCATCACTGAAAGGCTCAGCCCTGGCCGGTGATGGGTCTGTCTTGGATCCGGCTGCATTTGCTCTACAAGACATGGAGGAAGCTTCCTGTACCTTCTCACAGAAGCCACTCCTGTAACTCCCACACTACCAAAACCCAATCCAGCTGGTATCAGTCAGCAAAGTTCTTCATTCAGAAGACTTGTCTGCCTTGTACCAGTGTATTATTTGTGTTTGTTTTTGGTTTTCTTATACTTCAAAATGAAAGGCACATGCAAAGTAACATAATGTGTACTCAGAACCTGTGAGATGAGTCAAGCAACAGGTTCCTTGTCTTGGTCAGGAGATGAGGACCAGGAGACTGTGTGTTTGTCCTACTGTGTCTGCAACTGTGCGAAAGAATACCAGAGCAGTTTAGGGACTTTACAAAATGAGAAGGAAAGTGAAGAGCCAAGTCTATAAGATACTTTGGGTCAAAGTTTGACTAAATATCATCCTTAGACCCCAGATTTAGTTTTCTCCCTTCTCTTCAATATATTTGTATATGTGTTTAAATCATGATGATTTTGCAGAGGTTAGGAAAACTGAACCCAATTTTAGCCTCTTCAGAAAACCGTACTTGTACCCTGGCTACTGCTGCATCCCTTTCACAGAGATTTTTGCTCTTCTTTGTTCTGTATTGGTTTGAGATGGGCCAATGGCCCATGGCTTCTCTGTGTAACCATTCTCCTCTCCATTCTACATGCAGGTGAGTGGCTTGCAATCCCTCTGTGTGCCGTTTCTTGATGTTTGAATGTTTTGAGATTTAGATGAAAGTTTTTAGTTTCTAATTCAACAGTTTTGGGTTTTTTCTGTCTTTTTTTTTTTTTTTTTTTAATTGTAGCAGAATGAACTTTTTTACAGATACTTTCATGGTTCCTTTTTCCAGTCAGTTAACAAAAAGTGGCAAAAAGAAATGGTGGTTTCTTTGAATTAAAAAAAATCCTCTTGTTTTTCAGTGAGGTCTGCTAAGGAGTTTTCTCTTTTCCAATGCTCCAATAGCCTAAAACCTCCTTAAGAACTCCACTTGCAGCACTGAAAGATTTACCAGAGGTAATTTTATTGTTTACCAAGTAACAGGATGGAGAACAAGAAGAGTAGGTGTAGGAAATCAGATCGTGCTGTGAAATGAGATCTTGGACTGAATATCCTGAATAGATTCAGTTCTGCCACATTTTCATGCCGTGTGTTTTCTTTCTGATGTGAAGAAGGAATGAGGTTAGTCTTTGATTCAGTGGTTCGCTTTCCTTCAGCCTTCCACAGAAGGAGGCTCAGTTTAATTCTTTTCCTGTTGCATCCTCTGTGATTTTGAGCAAGATACTTAGCACAGGATTTTAACATCATTTAGGTACCTAACTCTCAGTCTTTCAATTACAATCTTTCTGAGCCCTATTTTTATACCCATAAAAAGGTACCACGAGCATGGTGGTGTCCTGGAAGGACAAAGAGAATAAATAAGTCAAAGGCATTGCTGTGACAGGACAAATGTAATCAACCTATTCTATGCCACAAAATTTACTGGGTAAATTTATGTTGGGTTAAATGTCTTTGTTTAGTTTGAGCCCTACAGCCACATTCCCACTGTGGAATCTCCAACCCTGGAGGTTTTAAAAGCCTAATGGGGCAAAACCCTGAGCAAACTTAGCCTGAGTTTTGTGTTGAACCTCCTTAGAACAAGAGCTTGGAATAGAGACATGCCAAGGTCCCTTCCAACCAGAATTGTTCTGTGATTGCATGATTCTTGCAGTGCAAGTTCAACCAGGACCTAATGGATAGAAAGCCCTTCCCAGTACTTTTGCTTTGATGATCCCTCCCTTTGGATGTTTAACTGCTTTTAAGACTGCAGACCATAGTCTGGCTGCATGAATGCATTCATTGCCACTGGTTCAGGAGCATGATTCAGGTGAAGAATCTTGATTTTTCATAATTTAATAAATGTTAACTTGTGAGCTTGCATTGCTTAGAGAAGGGAAGCCCAGGAACCACCCAAAAGGCATGGATTTGTTATAAAAGAGTGTGGCAAAAAAGGAAGGCGTATTCTGATCTTCATGTTCATGATAGATATTACAAGATGAAGTAGGCATGCATTACAGAAGGGAGGATTCATGAACTACCTGGCATCACTCCAAAATCTTCAATGTTGGAGGGTTTGTATCTGCTCAGTCAGAGAAATTGTCCAGATGATTCATTTCTTTGTGGACTTCAAGATTTCTCCCTTCAGATGAGTTTAGCTGTATTTTTTTTCCAACTTTTCTTGCTTCTGACCAACAAATTGAGGCCTGAATGCAGTACCGGACTTAGTATAGAACTTAAATCTTGCTTTTAGCAGTATTTAATGAGATACCTGTTTTTTGTTGCTTGGGTTCCCCATGAGCAAAAAGTACATTGGGCTCATCGTGGCATAAGAGGTTTCTCCCTATTCACTCTCTAGTCCCTGATGAAATAACTCTAATGTAGTCAAATGGATTTTAATGCAAGTGATAAGCTTCTGGGTTTCAGACCAAAGTGAAGAAAATGCATCCTCAGAAGGATCTCATTGGGAAAAGATTGAATAACTGAAAATGGGACTGAAAAGAAAAAGTGCTGCCTTGCTTTTTTTATCTATACAGTTGCCGCCTTCTTACTGTGCAGTACAATTATGTCATCTTTATTCACTGCTTGGAATAGGTTCCAGATGTTCCATTAACCTCGTGTCTCTCTCCTTGCTAGTTTATTGTAATGGTAGAGATTACTAACTGAGGCCAAATTCTGCTTTCATTGATTCTTATACAACCACCCTGCAGCCTGCTTCCCCCCGTCTAAGCATTGGAGGGAGTTGTGTGTCTTGACCCTTTATTTTCCCTAATGCAGTGTGGTTTTGCTATTTAATGGTCTTGAGCCAGGCTGTTTGAGATTTGCTCTTTAAAGTGTTACATGTGTCAAAAATGTCTAATAATAGATTTATGTTGCTATGGAAGCTATATATATACATAAATATATATGCAGGATTCCCTGATGAAGACTCAGGGTGTTAATCCACAAGACCTTCATCTTGTTAGTCCCCTTGAAGTTGCATTAAATCAGTTCTTGCATTCTCTTTGCCTTATCCTAGACCTTTTGTTTGCCAAAACATTTTTTCCTCCAACCCCTTGTTCTTCGTGGGCATTCCAGAGTTCTGCATCTTTGTTGTCCTGTAAAGGACATCTGTATTACTGACTTCTGTGGGGGAACTTCCACTTTGGCAGAACTTCTTATGAAACTCTTAATAGTGGACGTTCAATTAGTAGAAGTACATCTTGAATGATTAACTGAAATATTTACTACTGTATCATGTAGGCCAGTGTTAAAAATAGCCTTGTCATCATTGCTCCTTATTCTAAGATGATCATGGCATAATACTCTGTATGGAACAGAACTGAATTATGGTCAAAGTGTTTCATTGCTTGATTATTCATTATAGTATGTATTATTGCAGGGTCCCTATGGTACTCTAGCAATGACAGGTCTTAAAAATAGATGAATTACACTCCAGAAAACCAGTTTTACAGACCATATTACCTACTGTGTGGGGTAAGGGGAAGTAATTCAACAGAAAAGAAGCCCTTAATAGTGGACATGGCTTACTCCTATGTGACTGTGACTCAGATATGACAATAACCAACTTACTGCTCTGGCCATGAGTTGCAGTGTGTTGTGAATCTCTTGGGGAGACTTAGGTACACTTAATCCCTTGAATCATGACAAATTTTGTGGAGTTTAGCTCATGCTGCATCTTTCAGGATCAAGCATCCAAGTTGTTATTGCGAATTAATATATGAAAGGCTATAATGATTTGCACTGTTGCTACAGAAGAGGGATGGTCTGGGACACTCAGATCTGGAAGATAATTTGAGATCGCTTCCAATCTGTGTGTGTATCATCCTGCCTAGCACTCCTGTAACTCAGCAACACAGACAGAGTCATAGAATCATAGAATAGTCAGGATTGGAAAGGACCTTAAGATGTCTAGTTCCAACCCCCTGCCATAGGCAGGACACCAAACCATGTGTTTTTAAGACTTGTATTTCCTGAGGTCAGGATTCTGACAGATCAAACTGATTAATGAATGAATAACGATGAACATTTGGTCTGTAATCTTGTAAGTGAATACACTTTGGAAATTATCAGGGAAATTGGAAGCTAATATTGCATTCCAGATTAAGATAGTTGCTTTCTTCAGGTCGAGTGAACTATTTAAGCAGAAGGAGGAGTACCTCTAATACAAGGGACTGTGTATAAAATGAGACATGACCTTAATATGTGGACAGAAAGAGAAGGAAAACCTGCAAGGAATGCCTGTTTGGTGAGTTAAAAGTGAACGGTGACAAAAAAGTTCCCTATTATCCCTGTCACCAACCTCCTCTGTGAATTTGATGTCCTTTAGTTTTTTTGTCCATAGTTTTTCTATGCCTTATTGCCCTCCATGAAATAGGCTAACAGTGTGTGTGGTACTGAGTAGGCAGAGTATAAGAGAAAGTTACCAAATGCTTGGATATGGTATCAGCAAAGGTGGATGGAAAAAGAGTGTCCAGCAGAGATTTTTGGGGTGATTTTTCCTCTGGTTTTTAATCCTACAAAAATTTCACATAGTACTAACATTAAATAATGCTTCTTTTTTCCTTAAAACAATAATCTTAGAAACAAAAGAGGATTGAATTGCTTTCATTTCTTAGCTACTTAATCATAGAATTGTATAAGAAGAATAAGGGTATATATTCCCTTTAGAATCAGTGAGTTGCCTTGGAGGAAAAATCATCTTTTATGCTCCTTTAGTATAAAATTCAACAATGCACTATGTTAATTTGTTACCATGTCACCCAGGCAATGCGAAGGAAGTCAAGAATGAAACCGCATGGAAACCATTTGGAACGAATTAGTTTCATGGGGATGTTTTTAGCCTTTGGATATATGTTAAGAGCAAACTTAGTACTCTGTTATTCTTGTGTGTCTTGCATGAGTTGTGATTCTAAGCATTGCTAAATGTATTACTTTTACCACTGTTTTCAAATTGGTCATGGGCTGCTTATAGCAAGCATTGCCCAGCTTTAATTCTTCAGAATAAAACCTTAAATGAACCATTGGTGAAAGTATTTGCATCAAGCTTTCCTAGAAGTGCACTGCACATTCAAAGAAGTAGTTTTCTGCTCTCTTTATTTTCTTTTGTAGTGATGCTGATAGCATTGAATTAAATTAATGTAAAGGCATTCTTCCGCAGTAATTGAATTGTCATGAATATTTGCTATTTGTTAAATAGCAAATGGGAAAAACAGCCACAGAGGTTAATAGGTTAGCTCTTTCTGCTCATCATCACTGGTTCATGTTTTTTTCAACAGTTAAATTGTTTGGCATTTTACTTATTTCTTACACTAAATGATTTCATGTATTTAATGCGATAGTGTTGAATTACCTCTATTCTAGACTATTCCAAACTAGACTCTTCTGTTGAATTTTTGTAAGAAGAATAGGTGTGTGTCATAAAGTAGGATAACAAATATCATGCCTGGTTTATGTTTAAATTCCAAGACAACATAAGCTCTTGAGAAACAAATAATGTGTCATATAGATCGTGCAATAGAAATTATTGCTGTTTTCAAATTGCTATACTTATTAATTGTAATTACAACTTTTCCCACCTTTTGGGTGTTATTAGAGAGCTATAAAGGCTGCTCAGTTTGCTTCTTGGTTTTGCATAATATTACTTCTACATAGTTCTTGGGTTTTTCAAATCATGCTCTTTACAGCACTGTAATATTATAGCACATCAGTAAAGCTCTCATAAAAATGCTTATATGTGTTTAATGACCATGTTTTTGAAGTTGCTACTTTTAAGAGGTATAAAGCTCATTTTTAGTTACCCTTTAGAGGAATAATAATTAACAAAAATAGAGGTAGTCTTATATATGCAAACAGCACATCATAGAGACATTTTCCTCGCCATTAAGTCCAGTCATTTCAAGGGTACTGCATTTTATCTGATAGTCCAAAAATATTTACAATGTTCTAAAGTCCCTTCAAGCTACTGTGGGCAAAGATAGAAAAGCATTTATTGTGGTTGTTTGCATTTTCTTTTAAAATCATACTTTGAAGTGGGAAGTGACGTCAGCATTCAGTAAAATCTCATCTTAGTTTCTAAGAC
>JBCJKH010069958.1:0-10206 GCA_039877255.1 Loriculus beryllinus
AGTGAATGACAGGAGCTATTAGGCCTTTGCACAATTTGTGTTTAAAAGAAGCAACACATCTACCAAAAATAAAATAATCCAGAAAGCAAAAAAAGCAGATAAATTAAGTGCTGAGTAGTAAACAACAATGATGTTGATATTCTGAAACTGAAGCTATTAGCATTTATTTATAACAAACTACTTTTAAGAGAAAAATAATGCTACAGGCACAGATGAAACTGCATGTTCACAGACATGGACTGATTCTTTTGGAACCATAGTGTTAACATTTAATTATGCAATGACTGGAATGAGCATTTGGGCCTGAACTAGAAGATTATGTCAAACCATTCCCTTTTTCTCAAGCCTTCGCCTGTATGGCATCATGGGCATCCATACAACGTCTTTTTAATCTAGGTATGTGAGAAGAGTAATCAGATGTTATTGGTAATTTTGTTCAACACATGCAGACAACTTGTTCTTAGACAAACCTACACATGAGATCATTACAATAATCTGCAAGAAGAAAGTAAGATGAAACTAAGGAGATACTAAAGGGAAAAATCTCAGTTTCTATTTCTATATTCAGTATCATTCAAAAAAAAAATGTGGGTTTTCTTGGTCAGGAGATTTTTGGAGGGAGTGACTGCTGGGGGGAATTGTTTGGTTGGTGCTAGGTTGGTTTGGGGTTTAAAACTCGTTAAGTTTAGCATCATTCTATGGTGGTTGTCCAAAACTTACTTCTCATTTTCAGCTAAAGAAATTATTTCCCCTTTCTATCTGGTCGAGGACCTGCAGAGGTGACAAATATTTTACCCTTGGCTGTTTTGTAGCGAAACACTGAGATGACACCCCAAATGGATCTGAATGTGTAAGTCTGCTTAATATTTCAGGTAGCTGCAAACATGTCATACCTATGCTAAATACAGTAATTTTTCAGACAACGTCTATGTTAATTTAAAAGGATGGTTCTAATCTTCAGAAGGATCTAGGTGATGATTATCTAAAAATCATCTTATACCAACCTATTTTATGAGGACAACTTCAAGTCCTAAGATGCAGGTTATACAGTTCAATATCCTTCCAAGCTTTACATTAAAGACCAGCTTATTATACAGTCACAAATTAAGTATATATCACAAAGGCTTCCCAAATTAACATTATCTTTCTGCCAAAAAATCTGATTCATTAAAACCTTAGAAAAAAATGTTACAAACCTTTAAAGGCAACAGGCACATACTAATTTTTAAATGCAGCCATAAAGTCTTGTCTGTTTGACAATAAGATATTATGTCAGTATCAACTGTGGGCCACCATACTCATTCTTACTTATGTCCTGAAAAGCCCTTAGTCAAAAACACCCTCTTTGTTTTCCATGAGTTACCAGTCACAAGCTTGTATTAAACCTAATGGAGTTAGACAACCAGACAAGTCATGATTTTAAGAGGGAGAGAAGTTTTGAGCAAGGCCATGGTAAAATATGCCCCCAAACCCAATTATCTTCCCTTTCCACACAAACAGCAACTTTTGCAATCAATGAAAAACTGTTTAGTAAAGCTTTTCTCCATAAACTCAGATTTAAGGAATATGACAATTATCATCACTGATCTGATAATTACAAGTTTAAGACCACAGAGTTCTCCAGATTCTATTTCCTTTCCTAATTGGACATTATCACTCCTTCCTCTTAATAACTCTCTTCAAGCTTGGGTAGATCAAATTTTGCAGTTGTCTACTGTTCCTCCCTGAACAGTAGGTCTTGTTCAAGCTCACGAAGCTTAATTTCAGTCCTGGTAACCAGAGCACAGATACTATCCTTCCACTCTCATCCTCTGTCCCCCTTTGCAGGGGCTTAGAAATAAAATAAATCTAGTGCTATTTTCTGGACCTCAAACAAAATGCAATGTCTTGAGTCCCTGCATCAGTGATAACCATTTGAAATCAGCTTCTGCAATCTTTACACATCTTCAAATTGTCAAGATCCCTTTTTGTCACAAAAACAATTTCCTAGTTTCAAAAGCCTTCCTTGTCTGGATCTATCACTAGAAAACAAGCCTGTAAAAGCTTGTCTAAAAGTTATGACAGCATCTCCTAGCCTAAACACAAACGTGATAAATCAGATTCACCTAAATGCACACCTCCTCCACAATTTCAGGAATCATCAATTCTACTTCGATCCTTTATAATTTACTTCACGAACTTTGGAAACAAGAAAAAACAGCAACATATTGATTACACTGATTTTAGCACTGAACTTCTAAATGTTTACTTCTTAAGAAAACAGTCAAGATGATAAAATGTTGGACATACATCTACTGAATGGCCAAACTGATACAACTTAAAGGTATGCTCAGGAAACTCCAGCACAGACTTAAGGAAGATCAAGTCCTTTAATGTTTACTCACCTTAGATACCCATAAATGACTAAAACTAGTAAGTCAGCCTTAAAGAATTTATAATCAGGTTGTTTCTTATTCTCTGCTGATGCATCGCCAGGTTTTAGTAGATGAAATTCAATTGTTTGCTCATTTGTGCTACAAGTAGCTTCTACCTTGTCAAATTTGATGTATGACTTCTGAATGAACTGCAGTAATACCAGTTCTTTAATAGTAAACAAACATCCATTCAAAACAGTCAAACAGATGCAAATTCTGCAAGGGCAGAATTTCAAAACATTTTAGAACATTCAAAACATTCTGGAAACTCAAGTCTACTTAAATAGTCTTTTCTTAAAGAGTAAAGAAAGTAACCCCCTGACTTGTTTCTGACAGCAATTTTAGAAAACAGAAACAAAATCTAAGGAGAAATAACTTTGTGTTAATGCTTTCTTCATCATATCCTTAATATTTATGTTGATATTTTTGAAGCACTTTTTCTTATTAAAGACAAACAGGTATAATCACAACTAATTCATAAAGTTCTGGAAAAACTTATTCTCTGAAAATCTACCCAAAATAGCCTGTACACTAAATGACTGTCTGTAAGGTAGATGGAAGAAGATTAATTCCCATTTCTAGTCTTGTCCTCATGAAATACTACCTTTGTCTGATGGCAAGTATTTTTTAATGACAGCAAAGTTTTTCAGCATCATATCATTTGGAGAAAACAAAAAAAGTCAGCAAAATCTGTTTTTAATGATGTTGAGGGAAGAGTATTATTATAAATTCTTTGATTTGAATGAACAACTATAACTACTTACTCAAAAGTCTTCAGTGGGACCACAGTATTATACAAAGTAGCCTCTATAGCAATGCCAATCTATAACGTTTTCTAGCACAGAGGAACATAAGAAAAGCTTAATGCTTTCTGTACTAGTCCTCCCTTCTACAGTTCCTACCTAATTTTCATAAGAATGAGAAAGCATGATCACTTTTTGCATTACCAAGCTTCCAAAGCAAGCGCCTCCCAGCGTGTAAAAGTGCTTGCTTTTGAAAACGTGCACTCTTAGAAAATTTTACCTTCAGGGATTTATTTCATTTCAAATACTCACTGCCACGCTGAACACCCTCACACCCACACTTTGCTCACTCATGTGTCAGGGGAAAATTTTATAATAATCAGTTAATGTCACCTATATTCTTCCTGAAGTTCTGGTGATTAGCACAGCTTGAAAAGGGAAGAAGTGAAAATAAGATGGTTAATCCTGTTAGGGTGCCTGTACTAAGGAAAAGCTCACCTAAAGAGGAATTAAAACCATGAGACCACCAAATATAAACCTATTTGTCATAAGTAAGGATGTTTCCTAAGTCTAACCTTGTTAGAGTAAGGTCAAGCCTTCGTGCAGCCTGGTGTCTCCTTATGCCTTCTTCCAAGGAGAGCACTAACTACTGCAGTTAGTGCTGAAGAAAAGAGAAGTAAATTTATTCTCTCTATGAATGTCTTAAGGCTAGAAAGCTAAAACTATTCTTTTATTATAAATTACAGCTCAGTTGAACAGCAATTTACTAGGAGGAAAAAAAATAAAGGCACTACACTTGCAGCATATTAGCTTTTGATGTTAACATCTTGAATGTCATTTCTGAAAGCTTACACTCATTTACTAAATTACAGCACTCAATTTTTCCTAAAACATTTCTTGAAGAAGCTCTACAGATGTCTGCTAAAATAACGAAAAGGAATACATCCTCATTCTCATGAATGAGTTTATGCAGTAGGTTGCCATCAGCAATAAAGTTGCATGCAACAATCCCAGTGGATACTAATACAGAGGCATTGTTAAATACGCAAGTGGAAAAGCTCAAGAAATTCAGACTTTAAACAAACGTAGAACACATTTATTGTGCATACCATCACGTCAATAAATACATAGAAATATGACATGGTCTCAAGCTAGAATGAAAATATTATGTACTCAGAAAGGACCAGCCTATCACCTAAGAATATATTAAAGACATATAACTATGAGATTAATATATAAGATATAATACCAAATGTACACTTCAATAAAAAAGGGTCAATAAAATTTAGTGAAATACTTTTCAGGCTTATTGGAACGGAACATAGTAGTCAGTGATGGACTTTAAATCCTGATTGCACACTTCTCAGTGAACATAGGTGAGCAAGAAATCTCATTACTTCTTCACATAAGTGTACACACAGACTGGCAGTAAAAGTTTAAAGAGATGAAAGATCTAAAAAATAAATATTATAGATCTTTATCTTTTTAAAAGAAAAACAAAACTACAGAATGAAGTCCAGAATAATGTATTTTCTGAAAAGTATAGTACCTTAGAGTTAGCAAAAAGATCTAAACAGAGAGAAATGACTGTATGAAAGAAGAGGTGGAAGGGATGAAATATGGTGATACTGGAAGCAGAAGTAACAAAAAAAGTAAATTTCTGTAGCAGGATGAAATAATAGACTGAGGTAAAAGCAATCTGCAGTAAGCAAGCAAAAAAGTACAGAATGAAGAGGAAAATGTATTTTAATTCTTTGTGTTGATGTATATCCCTTTTTGGTAAGCAAACAAGTAATATTTTTCTATATCCTTTTATCTTCTACAGCAGCACCTTTTTGAAACTTACGTGATCTTAATAGCCCTGACTAAATGCCTCTCATTTAAGTTTATTAACGTTTGAAAATGTGAACAGTTTCATACAGATACATAAAAAGCCAACGTTTTCAGAAGTTACTGGGTTCTAAACAAAAGAAATGGGAGAGCCCTCCTGCGTTATCACTAAAAATTTTCCTCATTCTCATAACTGTGACCAGAAACTTGCCAAGATCTACTTCCCTTTTCCCATCCCCCAGTCACATTTTCACTGAAAGCCTATTTTAGAATCAGACTAAGTTGGCAATTAGCAGCCTTCTTTCCAGTTTCCAGACAAATTAATTCTTGGGAACTGGTTACCTTTTTATTACTTTTTGTCTTCCCTTCCATGACTGGGAGGAATCGTATTTAAACATAATATTCATCTTGCTGAGCTAAAAACCTAAAACTCTTTCTACCCGAGTGGGCTGGGTTAGGTGAAGGCCTCACCACTACCTCAAGCTGAATGTGAACCAAAATGGGGGGGGCCTAAAAGATGCAGGTACATTTAGTGCTCTGCTTGAGCTAATAAAATGGCACAGATTCACTTCATCAGCACATTCACACAGCCACCCTTCAGGTTCTCATACATATTATCTGTTACTCTTTTTTTACATTCCTCTTCTACATCTGTTCTAATTTCTTAAACCCATCAGATTTCTTTAGCATCATGACAAGTGTTCCAAATGAAGTCTTATCAGTGCTTACTTACAGAAGAGCAATAAAAACTGCAGAATCACCATTAAAAACAAAAGGAAAACCAAACAAACAAAAAGAAAAGTCAAACCAACCAGAGAAAAGAGAAAACAACCACCATGATCACAGCCTGAGTCAGGGTGAGACCCTTCAAAGTCTTTCATTTAAGTACTGGGCACACAAAATACTTGAATATTTGTAGCTGTAAGTCTGTAAAATTTAATTCTAGAGTTTTCTCTCTCAAAGTATTTAATGTTTGCAACAGACCTCTTTTATAAAGCACTGGAGACTCTAATACTAGGCAAAAAAAAAATCTACTCTGGTAATCTCATTTTATGATCTAATTATTTGTTATAATAGTTTCTTAACCACACAGTTTTCCATAGGCAAGATAAAATTATTTAGATGGCTTTGCAATTTCACATACAAGCTCAAAATGTTGCTGTAATATCAAAATATAATTCAAATCATACTTAGAACATTATGAATTTACATAATGCTGCTTCCCCAAAAATATTTATTTTGCATACTATTAATCAGTAATTTTTGTGTAGTGCTCACACCAAAGGTTTGAGCTTTTTTGTTTTTCCTCTAGTGAGCTACAGCTGAATGCAAAACAAACTGGAATTTAAAGAAGTATTTTCATCCTCAGATATAAAGCAGAGCTACGTAACAGCAGCTCTTCTCAGTGACAGTACCTACAGCAGCACCTTGTCTGCAGAAGCAACAAGAAACAAGGCTCTAAGAAAGACGATGAAAGCAACACCACTTCCTCAGCACATACACAGTGAGCAACTCACAGCACAGGGGCTGCCTGAAGCAGCACCTATAGGCTTGGACATAAAAAGTACAGCTGCATCAGAACGATAAAGAAGCATTGAGCAATTACAACAGACATGTGCATTCTAAACGGCTGCTTCCAAAATGTTTGCTCAGACCAGTTACAGGCATTCTTTTAGCCAACATAACACCTAGCAGTTCTTACATGAGGATAAGTATTCCAGTGACATAGCCAGTAGCCAGGATCGAGTGCTGACATGAGTACAGCTGGCAGATTTAACTTTCATAAAGACACATGAGAATATGACTTCATAAGTCAAAGGGACAACTCCTCAGACCTCACCACCACTAACACATTTAGGGATGGAGGGATGCAGGGATGAAGGGAGGGAGGGAAGGAGGAAAAAAACCTTAAGATACAGCAATGCAAACCAGGAAACTTCTACAGGAATAAATTTAGAAATTATCTTTAGTGATATGATGAAAAAACCCACATAGTGAAGTGTGATTTGATTAATGACAGCAAATACGGATTCTGACATAGAAGGCTATGCTTAACTAACCTTCTGAAGTTCTTTGAAAACAGAGCTGTTAAAGAAAATTTGGTGAATACAACATTGTCAAGTGTTCCTTCTAAATCTAACTATGTTTCTCATAATAGATGTATCACCAGGCTAGCAGCTATGCAACTGAAATAGGCTACTAAACAGGAATTTGTTGTTTAAAGTGAGAAAGGTGCATAGTGACAAGTACATTAGCCCTGTCATTTTGAAAGTTTTCAGAACCCATTCGCTCACAAATATGCATAGCTAATTAAGCCCTAAACTCCATAAAGTGACTTTAAAAAGCCGTATTTGTAGTGTTCAGTATGAATAAGTATTAGAAGTATATTTGGTATTATTAGTGTGTCTGATAGCCCTCCAGATAAATTGTACTTTAATTTTTGGAGCCTAAGAGGAATTCATTAATAATGACATGATGAAATTCAGAAGAATGTGTTTCTAAAATTAAACACAGAAGTTGGTAAGTACATTTGATCATCTACAGCAGAGAAAACAGGACACCAGCTACCAGGTCTGAGTGACAGACACACTGTAACACTCCTGGTTCAATGAGGGAAGCTGAAGGTGATACAGTTAATTTATGCACCTCACTGCCAGCCCTGAAGGCATCAACTTCAATTTTCCTCCCCCGCAAGATGCAAAGAGCAAGCCAAGTAGAATGATAAGATAAACAATTTTAAACATACAGCTTTTCAATACACATCACATCAAAACAGAGCTCCTACTTTTTAACCCTGATGTTGCAAATGTAGCACAACTTTTGTGAATGTTGAAGTCCGTATTAAACAAATCAATTAGATATATGGGTACTTGCACAAGATGTGGTTTTCTGTCATAATTCATTAGTCATACAGAATAAAATATCAAGGTAGGACACAAAAAGCAAGTTTAAAGTCTCAGAGGTTGTAAACAAGCGAAAGGAATCATAATACAAATACAGCAGAAGTATGCAGAGTTAAGACTAAATCCAGCTTGCCAAATCAGTGTTTTCCAGTTTCACAAGCTACTTTTTCCCCCTTAAGCACCTGTATCAATTATAAACATACTAGTAAACACAGATTTTCAGTTTTGTGTTAACATATCCTCTTGTCTTCATGTGCGATCAAGACTGAACTTGTAAAAAAGAATGAAGGTGCTCAGGAAGAGAAAATCTCTGCTTCTTAGTCTCCTAAAAACTCAATTTCTGGTTGAAATCCAGTATAAGCTAGACTATGAAACTATGCGGGATATCATCTGTATCTGATGGTATTACAGGACCACCTATAATATATTCCCTGTAGCTAGCCCATCTTTTGTTTACAAATGCTTGCTTGTTTTTTGAAGTTATCTGACATAGCATCAGACAGATTAGAACTCTCATAAAGCAAGACCTTGCAAAAGGTAGCAAATGGTACTGACCCCTCAAAAATTAAAATGTTACTTAAAATACTAATGCTTGACCATACTACTTTTATCATAGATACTGCCCCAGGAAAACTGCTTTTTTGAAAGATTCAATGACAGTGCAAGTTCAAGTACCGACAAGAGGTTTTGTTGAGAAGGTAAAATAGAGTGGGAAGTTGCTACGCATTTTGTAGACCTACAGCAACCTCATCAGCTTTTCTCTATGGTGAAAACAAAGGAGTAGGAGTCAGCCTTTATCTACATTGTAACTTGAAGCAATGGCTTTTTCATTGATATAGAACTTATATAAATAATGTAAAAATATATACGCTATACATAAAGACATATACATAAACACTTGTTAGTCTCTTTGACTTGCATATACTGAAATGATTGATCAAAGCACGACTAAGCACATACTTGGGCTACAGAAACAACTATTGTTCAGGGCAGAGTTAAAATTTCAAAATAAGAAATACAGGAGGTATCTCCCTCCTCTTTCCCTTGCCAAATGTTGCTTTAATGCAATTTCTACATAGAAGAAATACACAAAAAAAATGTTAAAAAATAGGTAAGTGGAAAGATTATGTTTCTTAATACCTAACACAGTAGTGTTGTACAATAATTTTAAAAGTTAACTGTACCTTAAATCTGCCTCAATGAAGGCAGTAAAAGTTCCATTTACAATGAATAAGCCTTGATAATTTTTATGATCTTAGTTCACAATGAAGTCAAGTAAAACTGCCTGCTACACACAGCCAGGATCAGCACTACACAGTGAGGAAAAACCACCAGACCAAGACAAACCCATCCCTGGAAAAATCAAAACAAAAAAACCCTCTCCCTTCTCTGACCTTGATGTCTACAGGATTATTCCTCACACTTTTTCCCTCTGCTCACTGCCTGTACAATATTTTGTCATTTCTTAAACACACTTCCATAGAGGCACCACCAACTTGGCTGATGGGCTCAGCTGCATCCTGCAGTGGCTCCAACTGCGTAGCTGGCCACTCTTCTCACAAAAGCCACCCCTCACACCAAAATTTGCCACCTACACCCAACACATTCTTACACTATGGTATGCTACCTTTCATCTTCAGAAATTTTCTTGAAGTCTATGTTTTGAAATCTTTCTTCTCTGAAAGCGCCTTTGAAAAGTTTTGAGAGGAATTCAGCACATACAGCTATTAATTGTCTTTAAAGGATTTTTTTTTTTCAAGATATTGCTTAAAGACCAAAGCCTGCAATATAAAAATCTCAGCTGAAGACCAAGTAAAGAGTTCAACAAAGAAAACTCAAAGTCTTTTCATGTTCACACTTAAACAACAAACATTTCCTTCTTTAATGTCTCCAAGCAGCAAAAAAAGGAGGTCATGGGAGAATCCGGTAAAAAAAAATGTAATTGACTAAAAGTACTCTAAGTAACATATTACTCTAGATTGAAATTTTCTGTATTCTTGCCTACAGGAGCCAAAACCAGGCACCCTTTATATTACTTAGAAACAAATAAAAAACTCAATCTATTGCCTTCCCTGCCCAAGCTTCCAGAATCAGTGCAAAAGAACTTTTAAAATGATTACATTACTGCATAATTTATACACACAAAGACACCAATGTTCTAATTTGATCTAAATGATTGCTGCTAATTTCCGCCCATCCCCTGTGTTTCACTGAAAAACACCCTAACAGAAATTCAAAGATCCATGAATAACATCTTTAAAAAAACTAATCCTAAAACACTACCAGTTCAGCCTGTACTAGAGTGCTCTTAGTATA
>JBCJKH010069965.1:0-16733 GCA_039877255.1 Loriculus beryllinus
ACATAAAAAGGACATGGAACTGTTGGAACAAGTCCAGAGGAGGCCACGAGGATGATCAGGGGACTGGAGCATCTCCCTTATGAAGACAGGCTGAGAAAGTTGGGACTGTTCAGCCTGGAGAAGAGAAGGCTGCGTGGAGACCTCATACAGGCCCCGTTCAGATACTGGAAGGCTGCTAAGAATGCTGGGGGGGGGGGGTCTCTTCATCAGGGACTGTAGTGATAGGACAAGGGGCAATGGGTTAAACAGGGGAAGTTTAGATTGGATATAAGGAGGAAGTTCTTTACTGTAAGGGTGGTGAGGCACTGGAATGGGTCGCCCAAGGAAGTGAATACTCCATCCCTGGAGGTGTTCAAGGTCAGGCTGGACGAAGCCTTGCATGGCATGGTTTGGTGTGGGGTGTCCCTGCCCATGGCAGGGGGGTTGGACCTAGATCATCTTGAGGTCCTTTCCAACCCTAACTATTCTACTACTCCATGACTGCTCCAATGTCTTGCAAACTTATTTTCTAGAGTCTTCCTTTTTAATTACTATCACTCGTAACTTTTATGGTTTTGATTTTTTGTTCCCCCCAATCCCCCCTTTATACAGCAAGAGAGAACCTTAGATATAAACACACCAGTTAGCTATTCTGCTAACTGCCCAGGTGTATTTCTTCCACCTCAGATAACCAACCTTCTCTAACTTAAAGATAATGCATCTCAAAAACTAGTTTCCTGCAAAATAAATACGGCATATACACCATGGAGTAACTTAGTGGACCTTTACGGGTCCCTTCCAACTTGAGATATTATAAATAAATGGTATTTCTCCCTCCTTACCCCATACAAATTGGTTCATGGGTCTATTGAAAAGCAAATGATTTTAGGTTTCCTCCACCTGGTTAGAGTTTCATGCCCTTGAAATTAAGAAGTTACAGCTCCTCATGATGAGGGTTGATCAGTACAGAAGCTCCAGAGTGTGACTGCAAAACAATTTCTGCAGTGAGAGGGGGAACACTGAAGCCTATAGTTGCTCAGTCACCTCCTTTCTGAGCACTTACTGCCACTCTACATCAGCCCTATCTGTGTCAGCTGTGAAACAAATCAGTGGCTAGCCCTGCAGGAGAAATGCAGCAAGAACAGCATGAGACACCAAGGCAGGACAGAGTAATAAATCATCTGAAAAAGTTTAATTCTGCTATCAAAGCATCATTTTCTTCTAAAAGTAAATGCTTTAATTCCTACTTCAAACTCCTTCTCCACTTCAACTTTCCCCTCTTTTGCAGGCATAAAGTTTTAGATTGTGTTTAAAACCCTATGTTTAAACTGTTCAGACAGCACACTCTTAATGCTTATTCTCATTTATCTCCCCACCTCCGGACAGAAAAGCACAAGCATATTCAAAACATAAAAGGCCACTAGTTCCTTCAAAGTAAGAAGATAATGATTTACCTAAGTTATACTTCAATGCATAGCTACAAAAAGGATAACCATTAACTAGAAATGGAAAGGAAAATTTGTGCAAATATGAAACGTACCGTACCTAGATAAGCTTCTACTGCTGTGCAATCGTAACTTCAATCCTAAATGCAACTATTCCAGTAACTCACTTCACTCCCCTTAATCCTAAAACCACACTTCTATCATAAAGATTCAACTAAATCAATCAAGACTAAACCAGCACAATATGGTGAGGGGTTTTTTATTTCCTTCTCCTCTAAACAACTAGTCTGTATAGTGAAAAAACCCTACTTCCATTGTGTAACACACTGCTATCATTAGATGAATTAGAAGTTTTAGTTGCTCTATCAAGAAACCTGTTCTTCTAACGTTCTCCTGTCTTGAAGAGCCAGAGAGCACCAACGATTTTTAACTATTTCGAAATTTACGATCGATTTCTGGAACACAGGAATTCCTGCGCACGCACACAAGTAACAATTTCCATGCTTTTTACTAAGCTATTTGTTCATCTTTCAGGAATATTAGTATGCATTTTGACCACTCTTTTCCCCACTAAAAAGCAATTCATAACAATCAAGCCAATTCTGTACAACTATGGAAATTACATCAGTTTCATCAACAGCCTAGAACTGCAGCCAATGATGCTGCATTTCCTATAACATAATACATGTCAGAAAGGGACACAGCACCTGTCAAACTTAGAAGGAAAGCCTTCAATTGGTGGCAGATTATTCAAGCTAAATCCTAATTCCTACTTTTTCTTTTCTGTACTTGGTAAAACCTGTGGGATCACCTTCAAACCAACACTGCGGCAGACAGCCTGGACATCTGAACACCACTTTCAGCACTTCCAGGTTTTCAGCAAGCAGCACAACTAAGAAAATGGTGCTAATAAAGTTATTTATGATCTTACTAACACCAAATCAATCCTGCCAGAGTGATCATTATTACAAAAAAAAAAAAAAAAAAAGGCAGGGCTGCTTTCAAAAATTACTCTGTAGATACCTAGCCCCCCCCAGTTCAAGCTGCAGATGGAGAGCAAAGACCATGACATTTTCCCTATAGAGTCCTCCGTTAGTAGATTACATTTACTTTGAAAGGCTTTTAATAATCTGCACACAACTTTCAACAGTACTGTTATACACAGTAGTAGGGGCAAAGACTCAAAGCTCGCGTATGTAACAAGAACCCTTAACACGACGAGCAGTTCCCGTACTTAAGAAAGTTCATCGAGCCCGCAGCTCTCCCTCCTGTGGGGCTCAGAAAATCCAGCCCCGTGTCTAAGCCTCCTGCTCCTGTCAGGAACCGGTGTGCGACGCGCTCGCTGCTGTCACTCCTTGGCAGGTACTGATCGAACAACCTGAGCCTCCGCTTCAGTGTATGCCGGTGGGACAGGTAATGCCCATGCTGTTTAACACCTCCAACACGCTGCGTGACACCGCGCAAAGACCCGCGCTCCCCCTCCTGAACACGCTCGTGTGGAAAGCGGGGACCCCACGAATCACGTTAAGGGGCACCGACACAGGCGAGTTCGCTGCCGAAACTTAGGACAGGGGGAGCGGAGGCAGCACAGCCGGAGCGGAGCTCCCCGCCCGCGCTCCCGGAGCGGCCGAACGCCGCCGCTCCCGGGCCCGCCAGGTCCCAGCGCACTTTTCCAAGTCGCTCGCCGAAGTTGGCATAGGGCGTCCTCAGCCCTGCCTCGGGCACCCACCCCGGCCCTGGCCCCTCAGGCGGCCCGGCCCGGCCGGCGCCGTGAGGAGCCAGCGCTGGCGACGCGCCCCGGAGACACCGCCCGTCCCGGGCACCACCGCCCCGGCCACCCCGGAATCCCGAGGGGTACAACCCCGCCTGGGGGCCCCCGCTGCCCTCCACCCGCCCAGGCCTGCGGGAAGAGGCCTCCGTCCCCGCCACCGCCCCTCACCCGAGAGGCTCTGCTTCTCCTTCCTGCCCCGGTCGCTCTCGTAGAAGCCCAGCGTCTCCGCTCGCCGCTGCGGAGACGGCTGCCCCGGGCCGGCGGCGGGCGGCCACGGCTCGCTGTTCCCCCAGAGAGTTTTCGGCTCACCCCGGCAGCTCTCCTGCTGCTCCGGGCCGCCACCGCGCCGCCCATCCCCGCCGCTGCCCGGTGCGGCGGCGGAGGCGGCGGCGTCGGGAACGCCGGCCATGTTCGCCGCCAGCAGCAGCGCCGCCCGCCCCGCGCCCGCCACCCCCGAGCCGCGCGCCGCGCCGCGCCCCTGGCGGTGACTCATAACCGTGCGACAGCGGCGCGCCACGGCCGCCGCGCGACTGCCCAGCGCGAGGGGCGGGGACGAAGGCGGGCGGCGCCATTTTGGTGTGGCCCCGCCGCAGTTAACCCCTAGAGTGCCGGGGCCGCCGCGCTGCAGTGTCTGTTCAGCGCCTTCTTCTGCTCGGCTTCCAAGCGTATTCTTGTGCTGTAGATGCTGCTAGGCACAAAGAAAGATGTCTGTGTTAGGGGAGACATCCAGCGGGCCCTCTGCTCTTGTAAGAAATATGTGTCATGCCCACGGCTTCACCCACTACAACTGGCTTGGAAACAGTGGTTCAAACCAGTTTGCAAATAACGTGTTTAATTAATCTATGCTGCTCAAATAAAGGCCTTGTTCGAAAATGGAAAACGAGGTGAATTATTAACTCTAAAGCCCAGGGGATTTATGTCCCAGGTGTGTGTAGCTCATGGGCAAGTGGCCTGTGGCAGAAGTCGCAGGGCCAGGTTCACGTGCATGGAGGCAGGTGCTGCAGTAGCCGTCTGGCTCTTAGGGAGCTCACCGTGCTCCGCTGGGCACAGGAGGGCAGGTGACAGAGCTCAAGGAGCCCACAGAGGTCAACAGGCCCCAAGAACCAGGGTCTGAAGTCTTGTGGCTCATGAAATGCTGAGGCTGGAAATGCTGTTAGTTACTGGCAGCATGATACTGGCAGAGGTAAGGCTTATCAGAGGCCATACTAGTGAAAAATAATCATTCCTGTCTCAAAGTGCTTGTAATTTATACAAGAGTAAACATGAATGTAAAAAGTAGGAAGCTCAAGATAACAGTAAAGCACTTGTTTGCAGGGGGAATTTGCATGGGCATGAGGATAAAATACCTGGCCTGAATTTGAAGTGCACACATTCAGTTCTCATGTTCTTATCGTACATTCAAAGGCCAGATTCAGTCAGCTTAATATTTAGCCACTTGTCCTGAGAACACAGAGAGTGTGTTATTCTTTCTTTGGAAAGACATAGTAATTTTCCTCTATGAGTTTCTCGTACAGTTGTCTCAAAGAGCATTTCAGGCTTTGGATAGACTGGAGGTGCCCATTTCCATTGCCCTTAGTGGTTCTAAATGGCTAAAATCTGGTGGGATTCATCAAGGTCTTGACATTCAGGCAGTGGAGCACTTTTACAGGCACTCATAATGTGTATTGAGTACCATATCAGGAGCTAACAGCAATAGCTGCTACACATCATTAGCTTGGACTTTCTTCTCCCATGTTTTTTCTGCAGATGTAAAAAGCTGTTGGAAAAACAGGATGCAGAACTAAGAGCTCCAAAAAGAGTTAAAAAATTCCCCCAGCTGGAGTCCTCTAGCAGTCCAGACAAAGTTACACGGCATCCTCAGAGATACTCTGCTTCTCTTCTCCCAACCATGTATGAAAGCTATATCCATCAGTAAGATGCAGTGCATGATATTGAAGGACAACAGGCCGTCACAACCTTGTTATTAGTCTTACCCAAAAGAAGTTGTTTGCAGCTTCAAACATCATCTAACATGTTATTTCTCCTTCAGCCTCGCTGAGGTGCTTTATAACGAACTGCTGGCAGCAGTTGTGATAGCACATTTTTTTATTCACAGGTTGACCCAAGATAACCTTGCTTAGTTTACAAGATCTTCCAGTTCTCCGCTTGAAGTAGTTCAGCTGAAGGCACGATAATAGTTCAACTGCAATATGATTCAGCTGAGAATTTGCTCGTATTTTTGATGCTTCAAAAGCACACTTAGCAGCTACCCTCAAGTTTTTACCCATAGTCTTTTTGTATGTTTTTTTCTGTGCTTTACATTGAATTTGTAACCATCAGTCAGAGTTTTAGTGCATTCTTTTCTACATGCAATTGTGTATTTCAACTATAACATGGTATTTTGGCTGGTGGCCACTCCCACAAAGTCAACCCAACTGTAACAAAATCCAGTTTTTAGATATTTGAGCCCTTGATCTAGCCAAGTCAGAGAGGAGAAGTTGTTTAGTGAAAAAAATGTTAGTGGTGTTGATACAGGAAGTAGTGGCCCATTACCATATCTGCTGTTGGGAGTTATCTGGGGCCATCTGCTGCTGAGAAGCTGTATTTTGGTTTCCATATCTTATCTGCCGTGAGACATGCTACGGAGTGGCTCTGCAGCATGTTGGAATCCACTTTGCAGTTTCATAACTATTCACCAGTCTTCTTCCTGAAGCAGTTTCCTTAGAGCAAAACACAGCCCTATGTTACTACAGCTGGATTTCTGCTTTTTTCCCAAGAGATCATTAGCAGGTGGGGAGAGGGGTAAAGAGCAGGATTGGTTGAAAATAATGACTGTCTCCAAGGAGAAAAAGCAGTTTCATTCATACAACAACAAAAATCATTAGGATAGTCATGCAGTAAAGGCAGACAAGGAAGTAAGGGTTATTTGGATTTTATTAGAAATGTCAGCAGTGCTGATCTTTGGGGCCTTATGCGAGCTACTTAATTTTCTGTCTTAAATCTTCTGTATGCTAGAGTAATGTTTATATACCTATAATGTGTCTTATACAAAATCATCACAGGGGGATTTTTGCTAACTTGATATCAGGAAAGTTCATTCTGGCACTGTCAAGTATTAAAACTTTTATAGTATGTCCAGTTGTGTTTTAGTCTCTGAGTACTTATTGCTGCAACTACTCTGTCTCCTAGTAAGGATGGTCTTTTTCTAAAGAACATTTTTACATGGTCTAAAACTCCTTTTATTTTTGGTAATGGATTATTTTTTTTTTTCCCCACAAGA
This sequence comes from Loriculus beryllinus, assembly GCA_039877255.1. NCBI lineage: Eukaryota > Metazoa > Chordata > Aves > Psittaciformes > Psittacidae > Loriculus > Loriculus beryllinus. Next base: position 6,455 of record JBCJKH010069965.1, read on the forward strand.
CCAAACAAAAGGTTATTAAGAAGAAGATTCAGATCATGATTAATACTTTTTGTAAGGCTTTTTGCTGGCTGAACTTTATTGTCTTTTCAGACCTTGCCATATAGGTAATTCAACCCCACCAAGATACCCCCTCTTAACATAATGGTTTCAGTGAAGTGTGCTAAGGTCAACTAAGGTCTTCTTTTTTAGAGAGCAATATAAACATGGAAAAAATATCTGTCAATAAAATTACAGATTCATAGAATCATAGAATGGGTTGGAAAGGACCTCAAGATCATCTAGTTCCAAACTCCCTGCTGTGGCTAGGGATGCCTTCCACTAATCCAGGTTACTTAGGCCCTCCCCAGCCTGGCCTTGGACACTGCCAGGGATGGAGCATTCACTAGCTATAACTCATATGAGCAGTAAGTTATGGACATACGTTAGTAAATACGAAAGAAGTCTGGAGAGAACTGCTGAAACTCAGTGCACTGTACCAAGCAGAGGTAGGTGAAACTGGAGAATACATTAACTAGCAATAAAGAAGAAGTAGGTTCTATAATGATGGTAATAACAATGCAACACTCATAGCTGTGTGAAAACAGTTATGAGCAACTGCAATACTCATAACTCTGTGGAAACATCTGGTACCTGTCTACCATTGTAAGCTTTATGTCAGCAAGTCTTGAACTTCTTTAGACTTTCCAGTATAGTTCAAAAAAGACTAGACACTAAAAATTTATTGCTTAATGGTTTAATTTCTTGAGTCTTCTGAAAGAATTATATTGAGTTACAGTCTTCAATGTGATTTTCAATCCTTGTTAATTTTTAACAGTGCCATCACTGAGTCCACCTTCTTTGAGGAGGAAAGTCAACAAAGCACATGATGAACGCAAAGTGCAATAATACTGATTTTTTTTCCTGCAATAAAATCTTTTCAGGCACTTTTGTAATATAAACATATTATTTTGTGTTGGTTTTGTGGCTTTTAATTCATCGATCCACTTAGAATGTGGGTGAATATTCATTCTTCTACTAAAGGCAATGCATCTCTTAGCAACAACTGATATTAACAAACTTAGTTCTAAATCTTCCAGAATCGCAGCTGTCATGTATTTGCAAGGTACCAAAGTATTGGTTGGAAGTATAATCTAATTCTGTCTCAGTCAGTTCTGTTTGGTAGCTGAAGTTAAAAATATCTGTTTACGCCCACAGGAGAAAAACCATGTAAAGATTTTTTTCCACCATTTTATGTTCAGCATCTAACCAGCACATGAATTTTTGCATGGGATAATCTTAATGTATGAAAAATAACCAATAGAAGAAATTGTTGTATAGACATTAGCACCCTACATGTTTCATTTAGTAATTATTTTTTTTCCTTGCCTCAATATAAAAGTTACAATGCTAGAGTGTACAGATTTTTTCTGGAGTTGTAGGCTCACTAAAGATTAGGTTGACTCCTAGGTAAGCTAAGGGCATTACTCAACATCAGCATGTCCTTGAATAACGCAATTACAAATACTGTTATGCAATACTACAGTACAGGAAAGTCGGGTTTGACTTCTCCCTGGTACATTCCCATTATTTGTTTGCTTTGGATACTGTATTATGTAGGAGGAGAGCTGCTGCACTGCTAAAATCAACATGATTTTCCTCCACACCTGCCATTTTTGAAATTTTGGGGAGAAATAATTCTTTTGAGGTACTTTCATGTGGTGTCTTATCCTGGAACCATAGTTCAAGGAGGACTGAAGGGCAGAGGTACAGGCAGTTAGTTCAGTATTACAGGTTTTAAAAAACATGCTCAAGTTACCTTAGTTTTTGTAATGTTCTCTGATTTTTGTTAAGACTGCTAGAAGTTCTCTAGTGTATTGTTTTCTAGCTCTTTCCCTGTCACATATCTCGAACATTTTTTATCAAGGCAGTACTTTTTCTGTGAGCATTAGTGGCAGTTTTTTCTTGCCCATGGTCTGATCTTCATTTCTCAGTGTCAAGATTTCTCGAGGATTTATATCTTGAGCAGAATACCACAACTAATAATTAAACTGCTGCCTGTACTAGAGTGCAGATACCTGAACCTCTGACACCTATTATGTCAGAAAAGCAGCAAATGGTCTTTTCAACATCAGCATAACTCAATGATATATGGGGCATTTCCCAGAGGGCTCGAACCTTTCACATTTGCAAATAAGGTAGCAGGAAGGTTCCTGATTTTTTTGATTCCAAGTTACTTTATCAAAATCTTGGAAGTGCTATAAGAAAGGCTTTGTAATCTCTTCTTTCCCCATTTTTTCTTGTTACATATCAGTAGCTATACTACGTAACATTTAAAGATGGCTCTATACACGACAAGATGGTTTTAAGTGTTACAAAGGTGCAGCTGCCTTTGACTCCATCCTTAGCTGCTTCCTCAGAAGAGCTAAGCCAGACATGAGGTGTGAGGGAAATAAGTGGGAGGAAATCAGTAGAGAAAATGCAGGCAGAAAAATGGTTATGAAAGCACCAAAAGTCGTGAACTGGGAAGAGAAAAGCACTTGGGTAATAGCGTTTCCACACTTAAACATGAGTTTCCTGTACCTAAGAATGAATTCCCAGAATCAGACAGAACATGTAAGTTTCAGTCTACCATTTCTTCGTATTTTTCAGGTTCAGGGAGCAGCAGTGATATCCCAGATACCAAGTGGCCTGGGGTTTGTGCCTCAATTTACAGTGTGAGTTTTCAGTCATGCCAAACCCAGGTGGAGATGGAAATCTCTGAGAATCATTAGCAATCAGAGTTGCGGTGATCTGTCCTATTGATTTTAATCAGTTGAAAATCTCAGCTTAGCAAGAGCATTTCTATTATGATAAACTATGCAGATATATACATGCATACAAGCTTTGTGCCTAAAATTAGATTGTGAGATCTCTAGATAGGATCTTAAGTCTCTCACTTCTGGAAAGCATCTCTACTCAAGATAATTCAAATGTGTTAGATTTAAACATATGGGTAAGTGCTTTTCTAGTTTTAGGCAGTAAAAGTGTGTTCTTAAAAAATGTTGAACCTCCTGTAGAGCCAGTTGAATCAGTTGAGAGGTTTTGGGACCCCTAGTTTAGATTTCTGTTTCTGGAAATCATGTCTCATTTTGTAATTACACTTGCATGTGAAAATAGGAACCATAGCGTATGTGGAAAAGGAAATGTATTGCTTATAAATGTATAACTAATGGCTTTGAGACCAAACCTTTAGTCATTGTATGTCAAAAGAAATTCATGACCCTTAGTGGACTCGCACAATTTTCATGAGGTTGGGACTGGTCTTGGGTTATTTTAAGTTTGAAAGAAAAAATGTTGTATTGTTTAATTGTTACTTGCTATATTTAAACATTGCTACAGATCACTGTGCACAAAATAATGGTGAAAAATCCTATGCAGAACTGCTCTTCATGAACACAGATGTTGTTTTTATAGATATAAACACACACAAATATTTGTTTACATATGCATGACAACAGAATACTGAACTCAAGATCAACTTCAGGAGCTAAGTATCGTTTTAATGTTAGGAATGTTCTAAAATCAGCTTGTCTCTTTCAGGCAAGGATTCAATATTATGGGTTTTTAATAATTGTCACCCTTTGAGACTGGGTTCTGTTTTTGTTATTAACTCTTACAATCCAGTTGTCAAACATGACAATAGCATTTGAGTAAAATTTAACTCTCATTTAATTCCAGTAACTTCAATATAGTCTGCATAATCTTTTATGTATTAGTGTGCGGATGTAGATTTTTGATTTATTTACAAACTGTGTCTATCAATATATCAAATTGTGTCTATTGATAGCACAGTTAAGCATTAACAAGGGTGTTTTTTTATGTTGTGCACCAGACCTTCTGTAGTAGCATGATGAGGTAAGAGTACATTGTCAGCTGGAACTCAAAATTTCCCATACTTTTTTTGCTCAAGTTTCAGATTTTGAAGCAGGCAATTTTAATTTGGCAGGCTCTGTACAAATCCAATTACCATTTGGAACTTCAGGAGGCTTGTTCTACTTTGATGAGTAACAAGATGCGCTGGAATGTGTTTGGGATTGCTCTTTCAGCCGTGGCAAGTCATAAAGGCACTTACACTGAAAATGCTAGATATTACTGCAAGGTAACCCTACCTGCCCTACATTTACATCAACTAGCAGAGCATTAACTGAACATGTTTTTCCTTTCCATTTTCAAATTGTTATTGTTGTGAGATCCTGTAATTTACAAGTTACATGCATCAAAGCCACATTAAGAGCTGATAGAACTCATGAAGGGACATCAAGGGTAAAAGCTGAGGTTTTGTGTCAGCCACTGAGCTCACATTTGGAATATCACAACACAGGTATTGGGGAAGCTGTGAAATGGTTAAAGAATCCATCAATTCAATTTATACAATATGAAATGCATTTCTTTTTTGGAAAACCATATGAAAGCACATTTTTAATTACACCAGCTGACTAAGAAAAAGTCCTGGAAATGATGTCTCTTAACACTATTTCATTTAAAGTGCTGTCAGCATTTCTGTTACTGGGAGTTACTGCGGAGTACTAGATTAACTTCTAACTCAGCCTTAAGAATATATGCTTCCTTCCTTACAATCTAATGGCTTGTTTTGGCCTAAAAAGCTTGCACAGGTATGTATTGATGTTCATGTGTTTATTTAGAGCATTTGCTCACAGAAATGTGTTCACATAACCCAGTACCCATACGTTCTATAGTGATGTTTATAAGCAAAAAGAGCCTTAGACAAGCAGTTACCCAACCAGCTTGCATAAGGATGACTCCCGTGCATGTGGATATTTTTGTGGGCATTAGTCAGCTGCTTGGTTACAATAACTTGATCCAAAGTCTGACTCTAGAGTTATTTTAGTGACCAGGATGCACTATTTTAATTCTGTATTATAAATCCCTATAATATAATCGCTGACAGAACCTTTATCACAGCATTGCTAGCAGATCATTTATGATCATTATGATCTGCTAGCAGATAATTTATTACTTCTACCCAGGAATAAATGTTTGATACATAAATTTTAATAATTGCACCCCTGCCCAGTCAGGATGACCCCTTTCCGAATGACTGGAAGTTACATGACTCACTCCCTCCTTTGTATATTCCCAGCTGGCACATTCAGTTCCCTCCTAGTACTCCTATATTTCACAATCCATAACTATCGTTCTTCCCTTTCCTTAAGTGAGATTCTTTGAACTGAAATCAAGAGAGTTATCAATTAAAATAAAAACAGCTGAATGTCTGAGTGTTGCTCCTTGGATGAAAGCAGAACTATCTTCTTAATTACAGGCAGTGTACTTTATGGTACTATACAAAGAACATCTTGTTTAATACAAATATTTTGCATTTCCAGTAAGATGGTTAAAGTCAAGATCCAATAAGATGTCCTAATGTGTCTGCAGAGCACAAACGTGCATTTGAATTGGAGTCCATGGACAAACAGGACTAATAAAGTGATACCTGAGAATTAACAGAAAAAAGAAAAAAAGGTAATATTCACAAAAGTACTGTGTCGTCTGATTTACTCTTTTCTACTCACAGCATATTCCTGGCTTCTGATGCTGGGAGTTAAGATTGCTCATGGTGCCAGTTCACCCTTGGCTTTCCTACCATGTGCCTCCATGGCAGATACTGTTCTCACCTTTTTAGTCATGTTTGGTTCCTGTCCTCAGCAGCCAAATGTTTAAAACTTTGCCTGAATGTTTTACATCTCTAGCCCAACTTGGGTGAGCGGGTGTAGTGCCTGGCTGAATCAGCTGCATGGTCAGCATCATAGTGTCCTGAGAGCACAGCCAGGAGCAGAGTGTTTCACTCTGGAAAATAACTGGTGTCCTGGGAGAGAGGAACACCCTCTTGTTTGTTTGCAATGACCGTTCAAGCACTGTGATGCTAGAAACCAACTGGTTTAGGAAGTTAAAGAATAGACTGATCCTGAGCCAGCTCTTTCTGTGCAACAAAGCCCAATTTCTGTGAGCTTTCAAGGAAGTAGTTGAGGAGATATTCAGAACTGAGAAAGTGAGAGCACTGTGTCTTACTGGGTTAGAGGCAGTTAGAGGTGACAAACATTTTTCAAGGGTGCCACATGAATTTAGAATTTTAGATCTGGGCTGAGGAGTGTCCTTTTGGACACACACAGTTAAAAATTGTAACAAATTCAGAAATGGGTTAACAACTGAAGTTTCTTTTGTGGGAAGTGGATTTTCAGCTTGGGAGCAGCTGTAACAGGCAGTTTTGCCATTTACTAAATATAGCTATTCATTTTAATTTGCATAAAGAACATGGATATGTAAGCCCCCAATTACTTTAAAAGCAACATTTTGACCAATACAGTGAAGCAATTAGCTCAATGAGGAAATGATATTATATAGTGGAAAGCTTGGTTTGCCAAGGATCAATTTGTTGATGTTTGAATCAAACTAGAACTTAAATGCACAGAACAAAAAGTAGACTATTTTAGTAAAGAGCTATGTCATCAATTTGGAGCAAATGCAAAGCCTGCCTGCTTCTCAGCTACAGGAGCTAAGTAAATGGTTTTTCTGAAGTAGAAGACTTACAAATGATAATTTAAAACATGAGGAGAGTAAACCAGTTTATGATTAACGCATGAGGAATCAACATGTTTTTTTCTGTATTCCAGAAGTAATTTCCATAGCACTTTTTCCCTATATATAAAATGATGATACTATTATATATGCCACCTCTTCACAGAACTGTGATGCTTGATTCAGCAACCTCTGTTAATATCTCTGAAATCCCCCAACAGGAAATACAACAGGAAGGAAAATACTATGACCCTGATTTGTGTCTGGATTTCCTTTTCTTGAATGTTGCAGTTGTTTGTGTACTGTCACAGAAATTAATAGCATCTCCCCTACAAATAAAGCACAAGATTCTGCTCCAAGAAATTTCCAGTCTAAACTGGATATTATACAAGGAAAAAAATCAACTGATGATAATTAAAACTAAGTGAGCTATAAGGGAATGAAGAACATAGAGTCATAGAATCATAGAATGGTTAGAGTTAGAAAGGACCTTAAGATCATCCAGTTCCAACCCCCCTGCCATGGGCAGGGACACCTCACACTAAACCATGCCATGCAAGGCTTTGTCCAACCTAGCCTTAAACACTGCCAGGGATGGAGCACTCACATCTTCCCTGGGCAACCCATTCCAGTGCCTCACCACTCTTACAGTAAAGAATTTCCTCCTTATATCCAATCTAAACTGCCCCTGTTTAAGTTTGAATCCATTATCCCTTGTCCTGTCTTGACCTTCTTTAGCTGACACACCTATAGAAGCTCTTATTATTATTCTTCGCATCTCCTGCCAAGTTCAGCTCTAACTTTGCTTTGGCCTTCCTGACACCATCTTTACACAACCTAGCAAAAGTCTTATACTCTTTCCAGGATATCTGTCCCTGCTTCCACTGCTTTTGCTCTTCCTTCCTGCCCTTTAGTTTGACCAGCATGTCTTTACTCAGCCATGTCAGTCTCTTGCCTTCCTAATTTCTTACACAAGATTCAGAATTGGATTTAATTAAAAAAAATCAATTAAAAAAAATCAAGATAAACTATCTGGTATATTTCATGAAAATCACAGTATAGAAGGATGTTATTTGAGAGAAGGGCATCCTTAAAGAGATCAGCTCAAGAAGATACAGGCACACTGCATTTCACAAAGAATTTAATCACTATAGGAAGTAAAATCCCATTACCGTAATTATTTCTATTATTTATATACTGCTAGCTAATTTTAGATGTTATATATATTCTTGTTTCCAGAAAACATTAAAACCACTGAGCATGTGTTAGAATTCTGGGAGCACTGGTGACTTTGGTAACACTACTGCCTTTCTACTACTGGATTAAGCAAGCTTTGGCATTTAAATCAAAGGCAAAGATGAATAAACAGATTCCTTTCCTCAGTTACCCTTCTGTCCTTTTTCAACAGAACATTATCTGCATTTTCAGCTTTATTACAGAAATTCTCAACAAGCCTTAAGAAACACTCATCAGAAAAGAGCTGATTAAGAAAATGAAATGCCCTTTATAAGGGATTCTTGAACTGTAATACCTTCAGCTTTCAAATGGATTGTAGATTTATCAGATAAGACCCAATTGCTCTGTGATCTGTTTTTTCCTCTTTCTTTTGACAATGGAATGTAAAACAAGTGGCTTTGAACAAGTGGAGTATAAAAGACAAGGTTTTTTCAACAGAAAACTTTGACCTGCTGAGTTTGTACAGCTACAATAGAAAGTATTTCCAACAGAATTTTGAAAACCCATCTATTTCTACAGAGCTAAAGCATTCATGTTAGTTTGCAAGTGCTCCTTGCCCGGTTAATGGAAGCCATAGATATCCTTGTATACTCTTCTCATGCATTCTCATTGCTACTTATTCAATGCTCAAAAGAAAGTTTACTCTTCCAAATCCTATAAACTGAAGAAGTCCCTTTTCCCCATCCTCAGTGTCAAGAGACTTTAAATCAAGGGAAGTCCAATTAAATTCTGTCTTTCCTTTCCATAGTTCTCTTCTCTTTCTGATCCTAACAAACCAAGAAAACAAAACAGAGGAGATGGGAAGAAGAAGAACAACCTAGAAGTTCCTAGCACTTGTCCAAGCACATATGCAGTCATGTAGTCAGCTTTGTTTTCACCAGTGACTTGTGGAAATGATAATTCCTTAGGTAGATAGGATCAAAGTTTTAAAAAAGTATTAAAATGGGATTTGGAAGGCAGAGGCTATTCCCTATAGAGTACTACAGTTTTGTGAAAGGTCAAAATTCAAGGTGTCTTTCTACACAGTATTGCTTAAGAATACTATCCAGGCAGTATCACTTTCAGTAATGAAAAATTCATGCATCTGCATTCTTGGAAATCAGAATAGCAAACAATCGCAGGTGTTAAATTTAGGCTGTTTGTACTCCCTGCAGGATGGAGAAGATCGGAAAAATTCATACAAGTGTGTCAGAGGTAAATTTCTTTTCCTAGAATCAACAGCTCTTCACTAAGTCCAAGCCCACTGATAGATACAGACACCATGATGAACAGATTCCATAGCTTTCATTACATTTTTGTACTCCAGACTCTTATTCTAAGCTTTGAAACAGGGAATATGCTTCTAGTCAAAATAACATCATAGAAAAATGCATTTTATGATGAGAGTAGCATTTTGTGAGATCATTTGTATAAAAAGACAAAGATTCTAGGTTTAGTTTCATTTTAAATGCTTCTGAAATTAGAAAGCAAGAAAGACTTGAGAGTGTGTGCTTGCACATGAAAAGAATAGAAGACCTTTTAATAATCCAGATGAAAGAGTAATGAGTATATTCAGTAGCTTTCAAAGACGGGATTCCAATGAGAATTAACTGGACAGATAAAGGACATCTAATGAAGTTAAAAGCTGACAAATACAAAGCAACCAGATGTGACGATAAAAAAGCCTAAGCTATGTTTGCTAAATTAAGCATATGAAAGCTTGGTGTAGGAAACCTAGAAGCACTGCAACACCCTGGCTAGCTCATTTTATCTGCTGAATAAGCAGAAACTTAAGGACACCAAATAGAACCTTGAGAAACAAAATGTGACTTGCATTGTTTGACAAATATGTCTGAAAGTAAGACAATTCTGTTCTGGAAATGAATACCACAGCTTCATGTAGTCTTCAGCTATTATTTGCAAAATTACATCACAGGATTAGAAGAGGACCAAAAAATTCAGAGTAAAGGATTACAAAGCAAGAACTTTGCAGTCAGGACTGACCAGCTCAGCCATAGTTATCAGCATTATACACCTTTTAAGATAATGTACAAGGAAAACAATGACTCATCAATTCTTAAACCTTTTCTAATATCAAAAGAGCTTAATAATTTGGATGGACAGGAAGAAATATAAACCATGATTTAAACTCAAGGCAAGTTGGTTGTCAGATCTCAGCAGTGGCAATGCCACTATTTCAGATCATGAGCTGAAAAAGGGCATCCATAGCTAATTAATATCCATCTATAACAATCTGTTGTGATATCAGCCAACAGGCCAACTGTTTATGCACTGCAGTACATTTATGGACTAAGACATTTGGAGGTGAGCCACTGTCTTCTGCAAGATACATAGCCTTTTAAAATCAGATCTATAGCTGTTCTAGATAATTTTCTTTGATATTATAGACAAAGATGCATAGAGTACATTCATAGGTGAAGTTCTCTGGAGCAAGGATCTGGCCTAACTGAATTGCTTAGTGGAAAAGTCATTCTACAATAAGACATCAGAT
>JBCJKH010069966.1:0-11293 GCA_039877255.1 Loriculus beryllinus
CCGATCTGGAAAGCAGTCTCTAGGAGCCATATAGTATTCTAAGAAAAATTGTCATTTTCAACCCTTGCAATTAGGACAAATACTGAAACATGTGGTTCATACACTATAAACAGCGTAAACAAGCACAAGAAAATAGCAATCAGTATTACTTCCTTGTAATTGTTGTTGCTTCTACGATATAATCTAACAAGAGAGTTAATTTTTTACTGTGATGTTCAGATATCTTAAGAGATAAGTGAGATCTCAAAGGTGAAAAGATGATATATCTAGGAACAGAAAATGCTGTATTAAGCTACACCATGCGCATACTATCTGTTTTAAGGTTATAAGAAGTCCAAAGCAGAAAGAACCAGAGATTAGACTGTGATTTGAAATGCATCTATGATTTTTTCCCAATAAATATTAATCTAAAGTTATTATAGTAAAAGTATTATACCAAAATCAGGTGCTGTTGAGAATACAGTCTCAGATGTGCTGTGTAACTGCTATTATTCTTTTTCATGGGCTATCCCACCCTGAATTGATGAATCAAATTAAACGCACATTTTTGTAAATTTAATTGCAAGCAACATACAGAATAAGTGCCGTGTTTCTAATTTTTAATTGCTTTTTAACACAGACTTGTACTGATATGTTCCTTTAGAAAACTTCAGTTCTTCATTCCTTTGAAGCATACTTCTCTGAGTATAAATGTTTTATGACTCACAAAAAGAAACTATTTGAACCTGAACTCATGTTTTAGTGTGAGGTAAAGAGACGGAGTGAGATGATGAAGAGACTTTCTTTCAAAGTTCAACTTACACTGGAATACAGAAAAAGCAAAAGTCACTAATTTTTATGAAGAGCAGTAGGGATCAAATTCTATTCTGTTGTGTTGCCTGAATAAGCCAACCCTCCTTTGACTTATCAGCATTCAGAAATACTATGAAGTGTCTATCCTACTTACCTTGCCACATAATGAGTTTATTTCTTGGCAGTGATCCTCTTTTGCTCTATACTTTATGTTATTGTTTTCTATGTACTATGTGAATGGAAAAACTGTTACCTGATTGTGATCATTGGAAAAGTACGATGTTTCAGGGGCAAAAAGATATGAAGTTATAGGAAATGGGTTTAATGATGTTGGTTGTTTGGGATCTGATTTCAGACACTAAGGTCATGCTGTTCATTTTACCTCTATTACTAGATGAGAAGAGCAGAGTCAGCAGCTCAGTGGATCATCCTGTTGATTTAGTGTCAAACACTTTGTTCACGCTTCTGCTAAAAACACAGTCTCTGAGATTATCCCAGACAAAATTATCCCATCCTGCCCCCCAGATCCTGGTTCTGAAAGGGAACAGTGTTTCGGGAGTCAAGTTTGTGGCAGCTGTCTTCAATTGCTTAAGGAAGGATTTGAAGAACACAGGCTAAAATGTATATTTAATATCAATTGTAAACAATCTTAGTATCTATCAGCATCATTCTGCAGAGTACTGATTGAAAACTCACAGTCATGACTGCTTTTGTGCCATTGCAACTGAAAGTGGAATCTGATTATCCAGTCAGTGTGCAATCAAAACCCTTCAGGAATCAAAAATAAGTTGTGTTAGACTTCAGACAGAAGCCTAAAAGAAGTCAGTTTTCAGCCTAAGATCACTTAGTAAGGACAAAAGTTGTCTTATTAGGACATGAAATTCATAAGGGTGGCTTAGTTAATTCAGACTACTGAATCTACTCTATTTTAGTATTTTAGATAATTGCTAATTGCTTCTTTTTAAAATGTTTTGAGTTGAAATTTTTGACTAATGAATTTTGCAAAACTGACCTAAAATTTTTATTAATATTTTACAAAAGTTCTGTGGTGCTGGATTGTCGCGACGCGTGGGGTATGGACAATGCAGAGACAATCAATGTGATCGAGCAAATGCAAGTTTATTAGACAAAGTGCTCACCTTATATAGGGGATTGGTAGTACAACTACATCAATCTGGCAATTCCTAATTGGATACCTTAAACTTTAACAACACTATGATTGGATGACATCGTCCTGAGAACTTGCTTCTCAGCTCTCTTTCTCTCGCTGATTTCGGTGTCCTTGCAGATGGTGTTTTCTTTACTGTACTCCTTTCATCCATGGCCTTTAGTTTATCTCGTTCTCACGTAAGCTGCCTAGTACCTCTGGATTGCTCACAAAATGTCCGTTGCCATACAGCCTGTCCACACTGGAATAACTTAAAATTAAATATGCATTTTTAGCAAGAACAAGAAGATAGGAATGTGAAAGTCTTTCACTTTGATTTTAAAATAGTAGAATTACTGTATTTTTGTGTTCATTGAGAAATAGAAAAAACAGCCAAATGCAGTAGACAGTTCTTAGAAGACTTGTTTTTTTTCCTGTACCTATACATTCTGCATGTTTAGAATATACTATTCATAAATTTCAACACACAGAAGATCGTGTAATGCCTCTAAGAATGAGGGTGAGATAGTATTTAGCTAAGAAAATATTCATACTGCTTTTCATCTGAAATTGAGAAACCATTTAGAGAAGCTTTTTGCCATTTTAGAACATTTGTCATAAAGACTGGAATTAGTGTTGAGCTTTTATAGCTTTTTACGTATGTATATATATATATATATATGCATACATATGTGTCCTTTTGCATAGTTCATGAGGTTTTTTTAATGGCTTCTAATGATTTTTCTTAGTTATTTAAAATTGGAATTAGTTTTAAGTCTCACATTTCATGTTTCTAGCTTCAGTGACAGTACTGCTGCAGGTTGTGCTTTTAAAGTAGCAGGCTTTAATACACTTTCATCCTCAGATATATGTTCTCTACAATATTGATCATATGACCTTTTTAATTCCCTTTAAGTGTCTTGTTTTGTTTAACCATTTTGTTGGTCAGCAGTAAGTACTACTTACAGGTAAACCTATTTCCCAAGAGACAAAGGTGGCTCCTTTTCTTGTACTTGGGTGGCTGTAGGTGTTTACTGGCATTTGCAAAACTGCTCAGCTTTCCAGCATCCCTATGGAGAGTGACTGTTTTCAGATTCTGGTGTGGATTCAACGATGCATTCAACCTAATTCTCTCCATTTTTAGTTTAGTTGGGAGAAAGTCTGCTAATTGCAGTATCTAACTACCTTGCAGGGCCAGTGGTGTGAGAAAATATATAATTGACATCTACATTAGTTTATTTACTAGCTGTGTTAGTAAGTAAATGGAATTCTGAATTCAATAGATAAGTCAACTGTGGTATTCTCTTTTCTATTAATTTTATCTTCTGTTATTGAGTATACATATTTTTAAATCACTGGTTGGCTTGGTCAGTATGTTTCTTACACTCTCAAGTATGTTTTCGCAGGATATTAAGTTTAAAATCTATTTCAAAAGCAGCTATGGTTGCAGATCATAATAGAAACCTTCTTTGGTGTTCAGACCAATAAATAAATTAGAAGAAGGGCTTTAAGCTCTGCATGATAAAATGAACTGAAAGTAGGGCAGAGAAAGAACAGTCTTTGTAACAAGCCTAGCCTGGGGCTAAGGAGAATCAGAATTTCATTGTATATTTTTTAACATGCTGCAACAACGGTATGAAGAATTGGTGACTGAGGTTTTTCATTGCCTCAGGGTACCAGTGATTCAGCTGTATATAATAATAGGGAATGCTAAGAGTGCACTAAATAAATCCTGTGCCTTTAACTTGTAATTTCATACTGGAGCTATGGGCAGCATGGAAGTCCTGACAAGGGTTTGTAGCCAGCAGGATGCAGTATGGACCTGTTTGCTGTACTTGATCACTGGGAAACACTGAGTGTATTTTATTATTGTGATTATATAAAAAGACGAAATTAAATCATAATAGAAATAAGGCATGAATTTATGACATATAAAATATTTATTGTGGACTAAGAAAAACCTCAAATTTGGAAATGGTAGTGTATGTTCTCATGAAAATCAGATGTCTAAATCACCTGCAAGTTGAGAACCCTCAAACTTCAGTGTTCTACTTATTTTCAAGATGTGCTGCTGATTCTTCTTTCTGCGGTACATGTTTTATTTGTGAAACCACAGTAAACAGCCAGATGTATGTGTCTGCATAGAACAATATGAAAAAATATGAATCTATTGAGTTGATTTTTATTTATATGCTTGCAGTTCACAACAAAATTAAAATGTTTGCAGTAATGGATTTGGACTACATTTGTAATTTGAACTATTCAATTAGGACTTTACAAGGATGTTAATTTTCATCCTTTTCTGTGTTTTAAATTTTTCAGGTTTTAGTTTTCTACTCCTTTCTTAAACATCCCCAACTAAACAGTGTGTTAAAGAGCTTGTTGCTAGGTGAAAATACAAGAATACTTGATGTATAAATATTTCTTTGAACAGCTGATATCTGAACTGTAATAGTATGAATTCTCAGTGCATGGCATTTTCTCTTTTATCAATGTAGTGTCTGTAGAAAAATCCCAACCCTTGGAAACAGGGGAGTTCCAAGAGTGAAATTCACAGTAGTGACTTTAATAATGCTGTTCACAGTGATTTTTGCTTAGAGGCTGAAGGAAAGTAGTCTTCAAGAGTGTATGGGTATAACTGAGTGACAGATCTGAAAAACATAAACTGCTCTCCCTGCCCACTGCCCTAGCAGCAAAATTTCCCAATGATTAAGATGTTCATTTAAAATGAAAACTATCCTTCTGGTTCCATTATTGTAAAGAACTGATTTATTTAAATGGAGTTGTTTATTTCTCTTCCTATTCCGTTAATTCCCATCTCAGCTGTCTTTACATGAATTCCATAGCACTATCTCACCTAGAAATGTAAAAAATTGGTCATGTCAAGTGCGCTTCCTAACTCACTACTATGCTTTTATGTAAAAGTCAGTCAACTCTCTAAGACAGAAATAGTCAGATTCCTTGGAGCAGTTGGCATTGGGCCAGCAGGCTCCTCAGACTAGTGAGGTAAACAAAAAGAATGTTGCTGGCACGTAGCAAAGCTATTAATCTGGGAGAAATCTAAAGATCTGTTAGATTTTTAAACTTTGAAATGTATTGGCTCCTAATAAGAAATGCTACTGTTTTAATATCAAGTTGCTCCTCAAGAAGATGGAGGAAAAGTTCTTGCCTCCTATGGTGTAACTATACCTGCACAGGTACTGGTATCAGGACTACAAACACTCATGGTAAATGGGTAAGAATGAGGCTTTTAACAGCCAACAGGCAGTGCACAGAGATGAAAACTGCTAGAGCAGAGGGGAGGACTGTACAGTGGTGCCACTCTGCACTCGTATGCACTGCTCTAAACTGAGCTTTCACCAGAGCCTGTGTCCTATTTCTTTAGCTATGTAGAATTTACAGTTTTACTCTTTTTTTTTCATTTCATTTAATTTCTTTTTTTTCTTTTTTTTTTTTTTTTTTTTTTAGTGTATGGTAATAATTCATTTAAATATGAATTTGGTAATCAGTATATGAATTTGTATACTTTCATGATTGCCCTTGGTCCAAATAATGTGAAATGTGAAATATGTACTCTTAAATTGCATGTCAAATGCATACTCTTCAGTTGCATTCATTGTGTTCTTATACCTTGAAGAGAACTTCTAAGGCCATCTAAATCCACTCCAGTGACCCTGTAAAAGCTCTTCATGGAAGAGAGATGATCTATTCCACCTCTTCTGGGGTGACCATGTACCTGCGCAAAACACAGTTGAAGAGTCTTTGGGGCAGAAAAAGAAGCAGATGAAAGGCAGATTATGGCCTTGCTCCAGGTAATGTCTGTCCAGATACCGTGTTATGTAGAATGCATGATCATATCACTGAATCGCCTAATTGATGAGGTCCTACATATTTTCCTGTGGTCACATCAAGGTACAAAGTAGCTCTACCCTGGCTAAAAGATCTTACACTGGTTTTGCTATGGCCGTACATGCTTGGAGCAGACTACAGGGTCTAAAAAGCTGGGTAGATGTTTCTCTGCTGTGTCGTATGAGGTCTGGTTTCTGAGACTGTTAATTGTACCATGTTTAAAGTTATCTAGGTTATGTCTTTGTGAGCTGTGTGAGTTCAGTAATTAAAATGCAGGAAGTATCCTAGATCAATTCTGATTTATCCTGTGTCACTTTGGTAGTTTCAAATTTTCAAATTTGGAGTTTCTTTCAAGTTTTTAATCAACACCTTCCTATTTCCAGTTAAATTAATACTCAGCTTTTCTTCTTAAACTTTGGACTGATCTTAAGTTAATAAACATTTAGTTTTGACTGAAATAAGCTATCATTATATTGTGTCGTGGAGGTCAATTATTAAATAGCTTATGCTGTTCTTTTGTAAGATGAAAAATATAATCAACAGAAAAATTATGCTTAAATATGCTAATTTCCTTTATTGATGTTCATAGGCAACAAAAATGCAAAAGGAAAAATTCAATAATATTAAAAAACAATAATATTAATGTTTGGCTTTAGAAGTCCCTTATAGATGTTTTAAACTAATAATGAAAAGGCAGGAAACTGGGAAGGGAAATATTTTCATTAGGATCAGAAGCAGACAAGGGTTTGTGTGTGTGTACATTTGCAAACTTACTGAGTTTAATGCTAAACAGTCTAATAATCTTCTTCATTATCTTAATTTCTCAGCAAGATATTAATGTTAGGACTCCTGTTTGTGGTTTTTAGAACTGAGTTGACTCAGCAGAGAGGTCTTTAAAGGGAATGTCTTGTTCCTTCCCCTTGGGTTAAGTGGGAAGGTTGCCTTTCTGCTCACGCTACTTCCAGTGCTGCTTGGACCAACAGCCAGAAGAGCCATTTTCCGTAGGAGGATAGGGAAATGACATTGCTGTCAGGAATTTGTCCTCTTTTAGTGAGCTCATTTTAAGCAGCTTTGCAACATTTCTGTGCTCAGGCCAAGAAGGCGCAGTAGTTATTTTGTGCCTCATTTACCTCAAATATCCCCTAATTGTTGCTGGAGGGTTCTAAAAGAGAGGCATGGCAATAAAGGAACGCACAGAACTTTTCACAGTTGTGGTAGTAATAATATATTTTATATTTATTGCCTTAATGGCTGGTAATGGATAACTCAGTTCAGACACCATTCAAATGGGTAACTCAAAGCTAATAACTTAATAAATTAGAAGATGACAAATAACAGATAAGCTAAAAGAAAGTGGATAACAAAGATAATTAAAGGTTTTAGCACAACAGATAGTGTGAAATACTTGGTTGTTAAGCTTTTTATTACTCATTTTCTGCCAGGGTGTATGACAGCAGGAGAAACTTAAGACTGAAGGAGATGCTGGATTCAGAGACTGACTTTTGGAATAGGAATTTGAAATGAGAATTCTTTACATGATGGAACAATCTGAATTTTTCACTTTAGTGTGACTGGCAACCAAAACATAGAGGCTGGCCTTGACAGTGAAGGTACCTTATCAGTGAAGGTAAATAAAATTTAAAAGAATATACAGTAGTATATATAAGTAGTAAGTGGTAATCTGTAAAATTCTACCTAACAGCATTTTGAAATTATTAAAAGATGAGTGATCAGTGAGTATGTTAAGGACTTGAAGGATCAAGGTCAATAAGAAGTTGATGACTAAATGATTAGATGACAGTTCCTGCAAAAATAAAAATAAAACCAAAATAAAAATAAAATAGAGAGAACTTGCAAGATTTGAACAGATAGGATTTTTTCCTGCAGAAAGCAGTGGTTCACTTCCTAGTATTGTACTCCATGACTAATTAATAGCCTACATGAAATTATTGTAGTTAATTATGTGGTCATTAATATCCCACATAGAAGGATGCTTGGTTACAGTGCACAAACTGCTGCAAAGAAAGATTCCATTTTAATTACAATGAACACTAAAGCAAGAAAGAGAAATCATTGTTAATTGTATCTAACACCATGTTAATTCCTCCCCATCTTTCTGTAGAAGGACATGTCAGGAGATACATTGAGTTTATTGCTATAGGTTGCAGCAATGTTCTCTTTTTTGTGCTATGGGCAGTTTTCCTTTCTGCTTTGGAACAATCTTCCAAAAATGGTATTTTAAGTATTTTTTGAATTCTGTTCCTTTAAAGAAGACATCAGTATTTATTAACTATTCTACTGTTTATAATCTAAAAAATAACAAACATAACTATAATGGCACTAATTAAAGTAAAATTTTCATTTAAACCACAAGGGTAAAATGGGCTTTTATGATATTCCTTGTACAATTAAGTCTTGCATAAAAATTAGATGAGGATATTCACTTTAAGATTAAATGATAGCTTAATGCTGAATCATTTCCAGAATTTGCATTCAGTCTAGTTAGTACTGTACAACCTGCTGTAGGTGGTCCTGCCTTGGCAGGGAGGTTGAACTAGATGATCTCCAGAGGTCCCTTCCAACCCTAATGATTCTGTTGTTCTATGAATCTTCGGGGTTGCTTTTGTGAGAATTCTATCAACTTGGCTTGAAAATAAGCATATACAGAACTGGCACAGAATCAAAACTGAAGGGTCGAATTTGAGGTATTTCTTGTTCCTAAATTATTTCTCCTTTCCGCTATTTATTTTAAGGTTCCAATGACTACCTTATTGTGTAAGGTTTGTGTATCATGTACAGGCATTATTTTTATGCCTGTTCAGTTATGTATCTTGGCACTTGGTTTGCAATTAAATAAACAAGAAAGGCATCTTCCAAATGATAAACTAATACATTCATGCCTAGAGTATATGGAGTTTAAGAATAAATCAGAACTGATATTTTTAAATTGTATTTCCTGTTTTTTGTTTTTTGAAGTTTCTATAATATATATGAAGTGTTCACAAACATTCTATATGCAAAAAACCCCAGAAGCCTGTAGGATTTGTGTCTTTCATTACTAAACTGTCTTCTAAACCATTAAAAACTTGGCACCAACATAAAAACACATAAAATCAAGAAAATATTGCGGCATGTTAGATAATCATTAAATCCAGTTGGATGAATCTATTTACTGGCAATACAGATGTAGTCTGTAAAAACAGTACTTTATAAGGATCTAGATTATTTTTTTTCCACAACATGAGCACCAGTTTATTCATATAGTCATCACTTTTTATTATTTAAAAGGATTTATCACTCCATTTATTACTCAGAGATTATTATTAATCTTCTCCTTAGTAATCTTTGCCTCTAAAAAATGCTGACATGAGACCAGTTTGCCTGATTTCCTCAGTGCACTGCTACTTCTACTCTTGTTGCCTTTGACTTAAGTAAAACTTGGTATAAAAGAGAGGTAATTGGAGCCCAGTGTTAAAAAAAAGATGCTGTGTCTCAGTCGCTGATCTGGCAAGACCACAGAATCACAGAATCATTAGGGTTGGAAGGAAACTCTGGAGATCATCTAGTCCAATCCCACATGTCAAGGCAGGGCCACTTGGATCACCAGATCCCTCAGAGTGCAGACTACACTGAATCCTCATTAAAATATTTGAACCATAGGGTGTATTCAACTGCAAAGTTCTTAGCAATGTCAGGTTTCAAATTCATTCGACTCACAAAGATTGACTGGATATCAGTAAGTGTGCAATCTATCTCATGCTTTTAACTTCAAAATATGAAAGGAAATGAGTTCTTGAAGATGAACTGCTTGACTAAAAATGTTCTACAATGAATATACCCCATTCACTTTCTAATGATGCATAGATATCCTCTGCAACTATTGTGACCAGATTCTATCTGAATATTTGAGTGAAATTATTTTTTTTTAAGCTTTTATTAAAGAATAATTACCTGTAAGCCTGTGGTTAGGAAGCAGTCTTTGCTTTAGCCCTCATTCTGTTGTTCAGAAAAGTGCATTTCATGTAACATTTTTGCTATTAGCAGCTTTTAATCATGTAAATATAATTTTAATATGTAAATATCATCCACAGCTATAAAACTTAATAAAAATATAAACTGTAAAGATCTAATAAGATGCAATTTATTGCTGCACTGTTATGCATAAGTTTTCTGGGTACGCATATACTTTTCTGTACTTTTAAAGCATTATATTCATATCTGAGAAAGAAAGCTTACTGAACTATTGAGCACACTCTATGATAAAGTATTACTACTGAATATTGGTATATTGTAATTTGCATAATCAATTTCTTCTTAATATTTTCTACAAAAAAGATATTAGGATATGCAAAAATTAGAAAATATGTATTTGTTATAATCTACATACTCTTGTATGTGCATGTCTTAAGCTAATAAATTTAATTATAATAGGAAAATAATTCAGAATGGAAGTGATACAAGGAATTTAGGAATATTGCAGCCTAAACTAGATGGCCTCATATCTCATACATCTTTACAACAGCTATAGAATAGTAATATAATATCAGTCTTAAGTGTGCATTTCTTTCTCCTGTTAGTGCTAAACTAATACTATTAACCTCAGGCAAGGTGAGTTCTTTATGACTTACATAACAATGCAGCTCCAGTGTGATAGCTGGGAAAATGCTAAATAGACACTCTCATAGACCCAGCTTACCACCTCTGAAAAACATGAAGCTGTTGGAAGTGTTGAAGTGCTGTTTTACCTTCATGAAAACTATTATGTTCTAAATAACTGCAAGCTAGAATACACATCATATGTCCTGGTTTTAATGACAGAAAGGTGCTCTAACCTTCTTGTCAGCATCCAGCATCCTGACGATACTGGCTCCCATGGCTTGATGGCTCCTGTGACTGGAGTGTTGGAATGGAAGGTTACAGGCTCTTTAGAAAAGACAGGCCTGGCAGGTGGGGAGGGGGAGTTCCTATTTATGTTAGGGATAGGCTGGAGAGTCTGGAACTCTCTATGGGGACAGCTGAGCAGTCAACAGAGAGTTTGTGGGTCAGGGTTAAAGGGAAAACAGCTATGGGAGACATTACTGTGGGGATCTGTTACAGACTGTCTGATCAAGAGGACTCTGTGGATGAAGCACTCTACACAGAAATAGGAAAAGCCTCACACTCGCAGGCCGTTGTTCTCATGGGGACTTCAACCACCCTCATATCTGTTGAAGGGACGGTACAGCAAGGCACGAGTGATCCAGGAGGTTCCTTGATTGTGTGGAAGACAACTTCCTTCTGCAAGTAATAGAGGAGCCAACAAGGAGAGGTGCCATGCTTGACCTCAAGCTCACCAACAGGGAAGGGCTGGTTGCGAATGTGATGCTCTAGGGCAGCCTTGGATGCAGTGATCATGGGATGGTGGAATTTGAGATCCTCAGGACAGTGAGAAGAGTGTGCAGCAAGCTCACTGCCCTGGACTTCAAAAGAGCAGACTTTGGCCTCTTCAGGAACCTGCTTAGTAAG
>JBCJKH010069969.1:8175-22347 GCA_039877255.1 Loriculus beryllinus
CATTTTTGTGGCTCTCCTCTAGACCTTCGCCAACAGCTCTGTGTCTTTGTACTGAGGGCACCAGAGCTGGATGCAGGACTGCAGGTGGGGTCTCACAAGAGTAGAGGGGCAGAATCACCAACCTTGACCTGCTGATCACACTTCCTTTG
The DNA here is from genome assembly GCA_039877255.1 of Loriculus beryllinus. Lineage (NCBI taxonomy): Eukaryota > Metazoa > Chordata > Aves > Psittaciformes > Psittacidae > Loriculus > Loriculus beryllinus. Next base: position 8,325 of record JBCJKH010069969.1, read on the forward strand.
ATGCAGCCCAAGATACGATTGGCCTTCTGGGCTGTGAATGTACATTGCCAGCCGTGTCCAGGAGAAAACTGCCTCGTAATAGAAAAAGTGACAGTAAAGACTTGTGAAATTTTCGTCTACTTCTCTCATTTCAGATCAAAAATGCCCTTCAACGTTTTGTTGCTTCAGTCCTAAGAGACCTGAAATGCTTACCTTGAGCTACTACTGAACATACAAATCAGTTCAATGAAAAAGACCAAAAGTTTAGTAGAAAGTGCATACCATAAGTTTAGGGGCAACAACTCAAGAGCTGTGTCATTCAGTAGGCAACGATTGCACTACAGACCCTCAGACTTAGAAATAAGCCCCGTCTTGAAAAAGCCCCATGGAAGTAAACAAGCATATCATAAGGAAGAGCAAAGGCTCCTACTGCATTATTTCTGTGGGAATGTGTCACCATCAAACTTCCATTAAAGATTTTTTAACCTAGGATGGAACTCCAGAAGGAAACTAGAGAAATAGACTTAATCTGCTGTGCGAGTACCAGCACTTCTGTAAAACAAATAGGGCAGTGATTAGGGACTTCGCAATATCCAACAGCTTTGAAAGTCAATCTCATACAATATAAACACAGGCCCATGACTCATCCATCCTCTTTTCCACACCTCCTCTGATTACATTTGTATCATGCATATTAGAAAAAATATCAAGACAGTACCATTTGCTGCACTACAAGTTGTAGAAGCACAAAATGCCTAAGCCTTTTTTAATAATGCTGCTGTTCTCCACTGCAGATCACCTGGCATGCATGGCTTGGCTCTCTGAAAAAATAATGCAGTCACTCCCTGATTAAATTACTTCTGGAGTGGAAAAGACATTGAGCAGCCTGCCTGTTCCAATTGGCTGGGTAGGGACTGAGCTCAATGAATATGGAAATAGTTGGAAATCCTAAACCAATATAGAGGAGGAGGAATACGTGACCCACATAAAGGCCATGCTGGAGTTGCCTAAAAGTAAAATCAGTGTTATAGCAAACAAGAGAAAAATCCTTGGCATTGGGCATAGGGGCTAAAAGACAAATGAGGATGACTTCAGCAAAATGCCAGGGAGTTTCAACAGAGATGCAAAGCTGTTTCAAAAGCTACTTCCAGGCTGTCATCCTAGAAAAGAGGCAAAACTGAGAATTTGTTAAATCCTAAATCCTAACTCTAATCTAGGCCTTTGTGTCTCCCTTGCTGTTGAGGTTTAATAAGTTTACAAGATTACTAAGCAATTGCCAGCCAGGTTTCTTTGACTTAAGACAAGCTTTGACTTAAGACAAGCTTCTTTGACAATAAGCTATGACCTTATTTATAGACAAAAATTTTCTAATCAGAATAGAAGAAATGGATGACTATGTTAGAAAAAACACACAGCTTTACCAGCAGATGATCTTGTTTTCATCAACTCAAGCAAATGAACTGCAAAGTAGGTAAAAAATTACAGCCCTGCATCAACTGGAAAAAATCTGTAACATACCTCCCTTAAATCTCTAAAAAAAGCCTAAATTTTCCTTGGCCATGACTCACTTGCACACCTGTGCTAACCCAGAATAACTAGCATTGCAGTGTTAAGAGGTATGTTTGGTGAAACAGAAATGTTCTGCTTCCTATATACCACCTGCAGCTAGAGTACAAAGGCATGTTCATGCATCCTGTACAGCACTGGCCTTCCCAGCACATATATCATTCCCTGGAATTGCTGGCAATCAGAAGATGCTACAGCAAACTTCTTTTACCTGGTTGTCATAGCAAAAGGCAGATCCAGAATCAAGGGAGAAAGGAAGTTTAAACCACAAACGCAAACATACATACACAGTTCTAAACTTTTCTCAACTCATCTGAAAATTAGGGCTACTGACTCATTACAATACTTTTAAGAGGTTCTGAGATGAGCTCTCAAAACACACACTTTTGCATGTACTTTATATTTGCAATGATTTGGTGTCTTAGTAGTTAGTTCCTAAGGATTTTAGAGTGAAGTTTTTTTTAACCTTCTCTAATGCTAAGAAATTTTCCTTTCATTCCTTTAACATTACATAAGTGCTTTTCATTTCCTGAACAATTCTTGGAGAAAGCTAGGATACTTATGGAATAGCTTATTAATTCATTCATAAATATATATGCTTGGTTCCATTAAGAATGAAAAAACTTCACCAAGGAAGTATATCTCACTCTATCCCACAAATTGGAAGGTGACATGTTCTTTAGGCTCTTTTCTATGTCTGTGGCTCAAACAAATCTCTACATCAGTTTCCAAGCCAGTAACTGCTGCTTCCATATTAAGTGCATCAACCTAAAATACTTCTGGCTTAATTTGCTAGGATTTGAGTCAATATTCTGATGTGTTATATATTCCTCTCAAATGATTATTTTTTAATTAATGGCAGTGTGATGAGAAAAAAAACCAAAACATCAGTGCAGGTAATCTGATCCACAATACAAACTACTGTATATTTTGCTAAATGCTTTTTACAAGATTTCCAAATGTTGATTTAAAATCTCCTTCCTGAAATCAAGAGGCTTCACCTTCTCACAGGTAAAGTAGTAAGAACTTTCCTGAAAAAAGGCACTTCAAAACTTTATTTTTAAACTATTCTGACTTAAGAGGAATGGTTGTCTTAAATACTGGTTCCACATTAAAAGTGCTTATAGGAAAGGCCACTGAATGTGCCTCCTTTCCAAATCAATACAACTTTTATAAGTTTCCTACTGTGAAGGATGTTAGTACCTATGTGATCATCCTAAATGTTAATGGAAACAACAGTTGTAGGATACATGAAGGGAAAGAACCCAACTATAGACATATTCCAGACTGGACAAGTTGAACTCTACCTAATTCCATTATGATGACCATGGCCAGCACTTTCACAGCTATCTTCTCAGAAGTAAATTTGTTGTGGAAAAAATGTTGAAAAATCTCTGAAATGGGACTAAACCCCAATTTTAAGGCTGAAATGTCCTGGCTTGTAAGTCCCCTCATATGCAGTTGAAATACCACCTTGGTAGAAATGGCAATACAGGTAACATAACATCTACTTACCTTTCACCATTCACATTCCAGTAAAAGATGTGAGTGCTGGTCCAAGTAACATGTGAAATCACTGGAGCCATTTGCTTTAGTGCATGCACCTCGGAGTCCTTTGGATATTCAATCACTCCTGTGGTTTAAATATTTTACCCTGCTATTCTTTATCAAGCCAACTGTGAACAGCAGTGATCACTTGGTAAACCTTGTCCAAACCAGGTGAGTTATAGATGGCTGAAGTGTTTTTGAAAATGAAATGATTCTTATTTCTAAATATGACTATACAATAGAATATAAACTAGCAGGCAGAGCTCTAAGCTGAACTGCAGGAGGCTTAAGTCCTGCTTCTGGTTTTGCCACTGGCAAGACTCTGGGTGACTCTTCATCACACACAAAACAGGAACAGCAAGAGAAGTCCCTCAAACTCTGGGCAATATTACAAACAGATGATTAATAGGGCTATCTCACTGCAAGCTTTTGGCTTTGAAAATCTTGATCCAGTTTCTCATGCTGGAGAGGAAGAGAGGATTATTCACTTTAAGAGCTGTCAACTATTTATAGCCTTAGATATTAAAAGAAAAAAAAAGTTTTGCAGCATATTTGCAGAAATAGCAAGCCAGAAACCTATGGCTGCCTCAAGCCTCTCCAGCAAAAACAATTCCCAGGGGTATCTGCACGCTGCTCCAAAGCTGCTGGAGTGCATATTGTTCCATGTCTTCTTGCCAGTAAATTACAAGACCACTTTTGGTCACACAATGGAGAGGAGAAAGAAAAAAAATATTTTTCCCCAGGATTTCACTTCAGTAGAGTTTTTACCAGTGTTCTATTATTCTTTCTTTCCAAACAGGAGGTTGATGCCCATGTCCAAGTGACTAGTTTGTTTCTCTGTTATCAAGACAATGCAACATAAAACTAATAATATAAATGGAGGGGTAGCCCACTTCATCGCAGGCACAGGCTTGGGAATGAAAGCTATCACCTCTTCCATTTGCTACTGAAGATGATTCATGCTTTTCTACTTCAAAACATTTAAAATAAAATCTGAACGAGATGTTGCCTTGAGTCTTTTGCAGTTCCTTCAGTTACACATGTTCAAAGATTTTCTTCCACTCTATTGACATCCCCTCAGCTTCCACATATTTGGTGAGAAATGGCTATTTTCACCTTTCCAATTAGCTTAATAGCTAATTTACCTGATGGATCACAACTAGACAGCAGTAGTGGCCTAAATAAGTGAAGTTTTCTCTATTGTTTCTGCCCCCTCACCCCCAGCATCTTTGCTGGATTTTGACCAATCTAGCTCACAGACATCACTAGCAAAAATTAATTTACTTGGATGCCTGCACTACTTCATGCAACTCAGTTGTCCCTACTATGCTCATTGCACTACTGCAAGCCCCTTCTCTTGAGCTGGGAGCAGGACACCAACTGAACTTGCAGAACGCCTACATGGCTTCAATAGGACAACAAATTTGCAACTTCATAGGGCAGACTGAGTACTGTGTTAAGCAGCACCTGCTGAGTGTTGAAACTGTTGAAACTGCAGAGTAATAGGCCCCAACATAAGAAGGACACGTGGCAAGTCCAGAAAGAGCACCATGAAGATGATTAGAGGCCTGAAGTTCATCTCCTATAAAGACAGGGTGAGAAAGCTGGGCTTGTTCTGTCTGCAGAAAAGGTAGCTCTGGGGAAACCTTATAACAGCATTCCAGTACCTAAAACGGTCCTACAAAAATCTGGAGAGGGACTTTTGACAAGAGCATGTAGTGACAGGACAAGAAGGAAGTGCTTTAAACTGAAAGACGATAGACTTAAACTAGCTATAAGGAAAAAAATTCTTTACTGTGAGGGTGGTGAGGCACTGAAATAGGTTACCCACAGAAGCTGTGTCTGCCCATCCCTGGCAGTGTCCAAGGTCAGGTTGGACAGGGCTTTGAGAAACCTGGTCTAGGGAAAGATGCCCCTGCCCACGGCATGGGGGCATGTAACTGGATGCTCTTTAATGTCCATTCCAACCCAAACCATTCTACGATTCTATAAAGATACCACCAATGTTTAATGCTAATGTATTCATGAGAACACTCCCATTGGCTTTAATGATGCTTGGCATGCAACACTTGCTGTATTACAAGTTAGCCTAAAAACCATATACCTGTTGATGATGAGTCAGAAAATAGAATCCAGAACTTTAACTATTCTAAAATTGAGGACCTAAGCTTACACCTCTGAAAAACAAGCAAGCAAAAAACCAACCAAACAAAAAAGAACGAACACCAAACCAACTATTGCTTTCAGTGTAAGGAAAAGTACTTATTTTACAGAACTGAATATTACATTTCTTCCATAGCCTCTAGTAAAGGCAAGAAGCTATGTGGTCTGAGCTGCCTTTGACAGTCTATGGAAGAGATATAATTAATCCATGGTCATCTGTCAGTCTCAGGCAATGTAGTTAAAAGTAGTTAGAAGTGGTTGAACTGCCCCTTCAAAGCGTGGACTCAAAATTTCTGAGGAAAAAAGTAAAAGAAATCTGCAAAGTCTCTATAGCCTCATCATTGATTTCTCTGATGCCTTCCAGTCACTAGAAACTTAATAATAGGCATCCATCCAAACAAAGAACATCACAATCAAGAATTCCAAGCACATTACAGCTTGGAAGACCAAGCTGCCGTGTCTGTGTTTCCTAATGAAGGTGTGAAACAACACCCCTTTCTGTACTCCTGAGCAGCTACTACCTATAGCTGTAGCTTAAATGAGTACTTAACGGGCTGAAACAAATGGAAACCTGAAATTAAGGCCCTAACTTCCAATGTTTTGCTGCAGCTGAGGTAGAACACAAGGAATAAAGTTCCTTCAGCTTGCTGAACAGGCGCATGGCATTTCCTGAAGCAGATGCTGACAACGGCTATTGAGCTGGTCAAGATCCTTGGAGGTTGTGGGAGACAGTCAGTGTGTGGTACTTCTATCCAAGTCTTTATTCTCAAGCCTAAATGCAGTCAAGCTGCAATGAAAGGGTCCCACTCAATTGCATGAAAAGCAAAAACACTGGGGTTTACTCAGGCCCTCCGGCAGTATGGCATTCTTCCAAAGGCCTCTCGTCAGACATAACTCCTTAGTAATATTATAACAGTGCTGATAGGCCTATCACACACTCAGCCTAAAACACATACACAAAGAGATAATTTGGGTGAAATGTTTGCACCCTGAAGAGTTAAGAGAAAAGCAATTTGCCAAGTGTGCTACAGACACATTTCTCACTAGCATTTGTTTCTTAAACTCTTCAGTTTATGACCGCCAAGTCTTTTATCCTGTCACCTATGTCAGTGGGCCCATCTTTAACCAGTAAGGCATAGACCTCTGCTCTCTTCAGACAGCCAGTCTTCCATCTCAGTGTCAGGAAAAAGCCAGTCAGAGCTCTGCATAATATTGAATATGGTAATACACTCATCGGTACAGAATACAACTCAGCACAAAGATACTTCTTTTGGAGAAAAGTCCCAAAGGGAAGTGAAGAGGTTTATGCCCTTTTTGGCTAAACAGTCAAGTGTAAGAAGGTAACACATACTAATAAAAATAACTTTCAGTCTCCAACAATAACTAAGAACAATGATGACATCTTGCCTACATAGTCACAAATGAAATGGGTCTGGGGATAGAAGACTGCACTGTCTGAAACTTTTTGTAGAAAAGACTGAAAGAAATAAGAATCAGAAAATTGCCTGAGGCGTGCTCCCAAAGACATGCTTTGATGCAGGCTTGTCTCATCACAGAGTAACCGATGGGAGGCTTGTGAACAGGGTTTTGCCAATGGATGTTGCCTGAAAGGTAAGTTATGTGCAAGGAAGAAAATTTTGTCAAAAGAGGATCAAATCAGTCTTCTGCTTTTGGGGGAATAATAACATTTGTTCTTTCTGGGCTCCCTATTTATGATGGACACCAGGTTGGACGAAGCCTTGGGTGGCACGGCTTGGTGTGAGGTGTCCCTGCTTATGGCAGGGGGGATGGAACTAGATGATCTCAAGGTCCTTTCCAACCCTAACTATTCTATGATTCTATGACTAGGTAAAACTGTTCTAATATAAATTAGATATAAACAGACTATGAAATTTCACCTTTTATTTTTTGTCTCTATCTTGCAAAAGTGTTTCTCTTGCCTATTTTAACTGTTACAAATGAAAGTTCTTACTGCATTTCCTCTTAACCTGCCTTGAACTGTGGTTTAGACCAGACAACAGCTAGCTCTGCCTTACTAAGGGCATAGCAATCCATTGACCACGTCACTAGCGTAATAAACAAGCACACAGTTAACCTGACACTGTTCAGAGCATGCAAGGAGGAATACAACAAGCTACAGGCTCTACCACATTGACTAGATAGAAAGCTGGCATTATAAAACATCAGAGGAAACAAATACTTTTCAGTAAACTGTTGATAAGCAAGAAGGCTGGAACCCAGGAACACATGGCAACGTGTTTCAACTCCAAAGATTCCAAAAACCACACCAAGGCACCTACATCATTTACATAATTTATCCTCCTTCCCCATTCATGCTTTCTGGCAAAATAATGTCAGTAGAAATGTCAACACATCCACATCATGGTGTGCTACTCATGAAATTTCCTTTGAATAGCAGATCTGACTACCTGACGAACAAGAGGTCAAAAGGGAAGGAACACAGCCCAACACACCCTCTGCCAGTGACGGCAGATCAGAGATGGCATCTAATTCGTTGAGAAACTGGTTCAGAAAATGTGTTATATAAAGACTGCATTAGTTCATAACATTGCTTAATTTTATTTTTTTAAGACATTTAACTTGAGATAATTTGAACAATAGCAAATAAGACTTTTTATTTTTTTGACAGTAGAAAACAGGTTGCAGACATAAGTTGTGCATTTGCACCATGACAGGATATGGATTTACAACTCCCCAAAAATAAGATGACAGAAAATGCTAAGAAGACTTGGGTGTGATGTTGACTGAAGAAAGTTAAACCTCAATGGATTTTAAAACCACCTTTGAATGGATTTATTTACTTGAGTATTATAAATGCTTATAGTAGTAATTATTTTTGCTCTGTGAGATTAAAAAGAGCTCTCTATAGCTTTGTAACTCTATCCTGCACCATTCTTTACTCCATAACAAGCAAAAAGCCTCTCAAAAAATGGTTAAAAGACACATTCCTTGACTGGAGCCAACACTATTCGGAATTCAAACAGTAAACAGTTTCAGAGATGTGAGGAAGCAAATGAGCCTCCTCATTTTTCTAGATTAAAAGTTTTTGTCGACTTGCAGCACAGCATGTCTGCCTTAAAAACGGCTTCCCCTTGTAAGGGGTGTCACAAACATTTAGATGGACTGATTTGAACAATAATGAGTTTTCAGAAAGTATGCATCAAAATCTTGAATTATAGAAACTGTAACCTTGCTACAGAAAAGGCAAAAAGATAAAAAAACCTCCCCTGAATGGCAAGTTCTTACATTGCTTGAAAAGAAACATAAACAAGAAGTAGTATTTTCTAATTCCCCAGGCACTAATCATAACTCACCAACAGTGGTATCCCATACAAATTCCATTTGCAATGCAGTTGCACACGGCCAGTATTGCAGTGACACCTTTCAGCTGTAATGATTCTCATAAATAATGATTCAACCTTTCAAAGATATGCACTTCCTATAACAGGCAACATTAAATAGAGAAGGAAATAAACAGTCTGATATGAATCATTATTTTTCTATTTTATTTTGGAGTGCTGTAAAAAAAAGAATATACCAAAAATGCACTGTATATGTTTGAAAACAATTCTAGTTAAGTTAAACATTACCATAAAAGTCATCATCTTACAAGGAAAGTGATTCACAGTGGAAACAATTTGTAGCTCAGTTTTACAAAGTTTGCCTAAGAATTGCCTACCCAGGGCAAGAAATCCACTCACTCACAAACTTAATGTGATAATAAGAGAGGAGAAAACTGAAGCAATTTCAACAATGATCTCTCATTAACATAGGTTACACAAGCTAACAGAAATATGCAGATATGTAGTACATACTGTTGAAATAAAAATACAGGATTTTAAGTGTCACATACACAAGGAACAGCTTTGTGACAAATACATTCACATTTTACCAACAAGAAAAACAAATAGCAACAGGATAATCTTAGTAAGTATAAATGAAAGAAATACTGCATCTACTTCATAATTTAATTTCAGCGATACGGAAAGAAGATTGCCTTACCTCAAACAGAGCTTGAAGAGAGACATTAACAATATGTTTACATCCTTTGATAGTTCCCTTGAAAGCATCTAAGATGAAATATAAAATAGCAAATAACTATCTTCCCTGCAGGCAGCATGTGCTGAGGAGTAACATGCTTCCCAGTAAAGTGCACTGAAAAGAAGTGGAAAAAAAAATAATTCAAAAAGACAATCCTGGCAAAATAAAAAGGCAAAAAGTTTATACTTCGAATTCACAGTGAGTTTTATTGCATTTTGAGGGAGTAAAGACATTCAGGAATTAAATAATACAGACATAACCGTGATGTCACCTCGATTCTCAATAAAATATTAATTTAGTACATGTGGTTACAAAAGAAAGACAGTAAATCCATCTGCGCAGAACTCAGTCACTGAAGACCTGAAAAGATTCCTATTCCGGTAGTAGGCACACATGGGCTCATACGATACAACCTTGTTAACTTGCTTTTTCCTCCCGAACTGCAGTGCTTGCTAAAGCTACACTCAAACGTTAAATGCGTTGGTCAAGAGTTCATCTACTGACCTGCAATGAAAGCCTTGTGTTCAGCTCCAACATTTTCTAACAGCAAACAAGAAAAAAACAGTCTCATGGAATGAACTGTTAAAAAAGAAAATCCTCACATAAGCTTTCCCCGAGGGGGAAGAAATATCCACAAGCTTTAAATTGGCCAGGCGGATTTAAGAGGAAGCAAAAAAAAAAAAGAGAGAGAGAGAGAGAGGCAGCTCTTTCTGTTGCGTCAAAGAGCCCACTGTGCAATAGGAACAGTGAACAGAGTTGTTAAACTGGCAAGCTTTTGCTGAAGACAGCTTCTCAATATGCTCTCAGCATCGTCTCCCAAGGCTGGCTGGAGACAGTCCCATTCCTCTTATATGAGCTACGCTCCTTCAAGAGGCAATCACTCTTAAGGAAGGTTTCTATAAACATGCTGTTCAACTGGCTTTGCTGTGCAAAAGGAGGGGTAATCACGCACATAGACATACCTGCACTCTCGTATCAGGACGGCATGCTCTTGGGGAAAATGCAGGCGTATTCAAACTAGTGATTACCACCTCAGATTCAGAGCAGGATGCTACTGATGCCTGCTTGCCTGCCTGCTAAAACTCCGTTCACTGCTTCTAAGTGTGATTCGGTGTGCTGTTGGAAAGCAATTTTGAAAGGCACAGTACTTACAGAGGAAACCTCTCATGCAATTCCATTGGGATGTTGTAGTCCAAGCAGCGCTCACTGATTAAAGGAAATCAGTAATCACATGCTGCTGACTAGCTTTGTGTTTAGTGCAGAGAGCTGGGATAGCCACCAGAGACCATAGCTACAAGGGATGAGCTAACTGTCACTCCCAGGAATGACCACTATGTGAGTGAAAACACCTTCAGAGGCTGAAGCAGCGTATTTACTGTGACAAGGGCAAGGAAACAGGGAAATTTGAATAAACCCACATTCATCACTATATACATGGCATTACTACACAGATCTCTGAACCAAGGACACCAAGCTGCATTCCTTCTACAAACCATGGAGACCTAAGCAAAGGCAACTAGAGCACAGTCCAACCTACTTCAATTTGTATCTGGTCAGATGAACTGCTTTTTGGGCTTCCCTGCCTATAAATGAAACCTACAATGGCTTTCTCAAAAGAAAGTTGCAGACACCAACATTCTGTGAGGTGGGTGCCGCTCACGGCACTGCACACCTGAGAGATGTGTTCAGAAAGAACCTGCAAGAAGAATGGGATTGGTAAAATGAATAAAAAATAAGAAATATAAACTGTGGAATGCACTTTTCAACGTGACTGCAGGATTAAAAGCAGGGACAAACATATGCAGCTGGTTAATTTAGAATTTCTTTTCTATGTCTACACCTTTCAGAGTTGCCACATGGACATTATGAGCCTGAGTATGTGGGAAGGCAGCAGAAGGAAAGAAGTATGTCCAGCAGATACATTCTGCCTATTCATTTCCATATCCATCTCTTTCTCTACTAAGAGAACTTCTACATGGAAAAATTATTTCTTTAATGACTTCTCTTCAAATCCCACCAGGTGAAAATTAATTTCTCTCCTAAAAAGTGTTTTCATAAGTGGCAGGATAAGTTTATGGATAAAGCACATTCAATTTACAGTGAAATATGGTGTTTCTAAGCTTTTAACCCTGTAAACTGAATGCAAGGTGCTATTTGTGCACCAAGCACTGTGCTGCTGTATTATGTTCTCAACATACTGGACAACTCATTACGTACAGAGCTTCAGCTGTAGTGTCAATGGAGTCATATAAGCATAGCTTTGGCCACATGAGAGTCTGGTGATTAATAATTCTGTCCCTGCTGTGTGGAAGATAATGACAGTCTGGTTCAGCCTCCCAGATCTAAAAGCTAGGGAAGTATTTTAACACATCTCGTAATAATAATACCTGCTCATAAGACTACCTAAATGTTTTCCCTAATAAACACAACCTCCCCACTGCTCATCACTGTCAAACTGCAGGCTGAAGGAAACTGATCACATTTGCTCTTTGCTTGAAATGAATTTTTGGTTTATCTTAGGACCGTAAAAGAACAGTTATATGCACTTTGAACAGGTGGCTGGACCAGATGATCTCCTGACGTTCCTTTCAACCTAAATAATTATGCGATTCTGTGAAATGAGGTCAATTATTAAAAACTGCCTTAGGCTACTGCAGAAATGAAGTGGATTGTGGCCAACTCTTGTTTTGAAGCCAGAATGTGGATTCAACTGTGAGACTATACACAACCCCAGAGTCAAAGATCTCCACTCTGTCATTTCATGAGAAGCTATCAGATCTGTTGAAACATGCACACTTGTACTCACATTGCCCCGTAAGGTTATTAACAGATCCTGCCATATGGAGAGGGATGTGCTGGATCCCACCCATCCCATGCTGTTCTATTCTTAGGTTCCAAATGTCCTTTTGATTTTCCTTCTGATCTATAACACAGACATCCAATCTCAATCTACCGTCCTTCAGCTCCAAGGGAAAAACAAGACACTTGGTCTCAGCCTCAAATTCTCAGTGACTGGCAGCCCAGACAACTCCCTTCAGCTGTACAAATTGCTCTGCACAAAGCCCAAGGACACAGAATTGGTAAAAAAAAAATCCACAAAACAACAAAGCCTTCCACATGATCACTAGTTTTTACGTAGACCATACAGCTAGTTCAACACAGATTTTCTTCTCCAAGGCTTCACTCATAAGATACTAAAGGAGGCTAATCTTTTTCAGATCTTTTCAGTATCTATGCAAAGCTTTAGAAAATAGAGTAACTTCCTTGTTACCATATCATGGAGCAGTTATCCTAATCCTTGCACCTCCACACCATAGACTGCTTTAACCCATACTACTAGCCCCAAGTACTTGTTAATACACCAGAGTCCTGTGTAATCAGTAATAACCTATGGGACCAAGTCAGGAAACCCAACACAGAATGGATGCTATCTGCTAGGATTATATCAGTGCAGAAATTTAGATGGTGGAGACTGACATTCAAAGCCCTCTGCCACTGTCCAGTGCCAACCTAATGCCTTCCAAATACTCTCTGATATCTAGAGTCACAGTTGCCCTAATGGAGCCCCTCAGTTGTGGCACAGAAACTATTTGTGGTTCTACAACCAAGGTCTGCAATACTGCCTTTGTGCACATCACACATCCGTCCTTATGCTGTGTCAACTATACAGCCTGAATCCACTACATGCATTCGCTGTTACTGAGAGACCTTCCTCAAGAAACGCATACATCTTCCCAGGATAAAGATCAACCTTCATAGCATTAGATGACTAAACTGCCTTGAGGTCAATGCTGCCTATTTCCTGCTACAGAAGGTTACAAAGCCTTTTCCTGATAAACAAGGCTCACGTAGGCACTTCAGCTGGGTCCTGAACTCCTGCAGGAAGGAGGCTGTGTGCACTTTCAGTTGGCTGGCTCACACTCAGCATGCCCTGCACTGTGGAAATCAAAACAGCACAATCAGTGCAAGAACTCAGGAAAGCCACTTTAGGTGGAGAGGAAACTTCAGACCCCAACATAACTAGCCCAGCCCCATCAGCTTACAGTCTCAGCTCCTGGGATGGGATATGTGTACGCAGTGCCACTGGCACAGTGGTGGTTCAAGCAAATCTCAGTTGCAAGTTGTTGAAGGCTAGATGCATTTCTGTGGTGAAAGGTTCTGTTTCCTTGGCATTTGCTGCTGGAGACCTTGACACTGAGCATTAAGAACCTTTGAGAAGCACAAGCCTAGGCAGTAGCACCAAGCACCATTATACCCATGATACTGCCTACAAGACCAGAAGACAAATTTCTTGAGGATAGCTTGGCAAGTCTCCTACCAACTATCTTTAACAGCTGCCAAAGGCTGAAGAGCAGTCCCCTTTCACCTTACTCCTACAATTCTCTATGGTCAGTCACAAGCTTTGGGAGCCTTGGCTACACAAAACTGCCATAGTCTTCTTTGCCTATACAAGGCCACCTAACTCCCAAACTTACTGCTCCTCAGCCTACCACCACACTCAAAAGTCTTTACACTCCCTTGCCTCTCTGGGCTTCTTAACCCTCACTGGCTCCAGACAGCAGCCACCACAGACACATAGAAACATACAGTGGTGTGGATTGGAAGGGACCTCAAAGATCTTTTGCTGCACGCAAAGAGTTGTGGTCAATGGCTCAGTGTCCAGCTGGAGACCAGTGACGAGTGGTGTCCCTCAGGGATCGGTGTT